>CAUYQV010120292.1:0-47577 GCA_963574575.1 Galagoides demidoff | reverse complement strand
TGGCTGCAACCAAAAAATAGCTGGGCATTGTAGCCGGTGCCTGTGGTCCCAGCTACTTGGGAGGTGGAGGCAGGAGACTCGCTTGAGCCCAGGAGTTGGAGGTTGCTGTGAGCTGTGAGGCCACAGCACTCTACCCAGGGGACAGCTTGAGGCTCTGTCTCAAAAAAAAAAAAAATAAATCGTGAAAGAAGCCAGAGTGAGAAAAATAATCTCACCTACTGAGGAAAAAAGGTAAGAATTACATATGACCGCTCTTCAGACAAAATCCAAGTAAGAAGGAAGTGGAGTGAAATACTTAAAATATTGAGAGAAAAATAAAAACACCAACCTAGAATTTTGTACTCTGCAAAATTATAACTCAAAAATGAAGGAGAAACAAAGATTTTTCTCAGGTAAAAGTTGGAAAAAAAGTTGTTGCCAATAGACCTGCTTTGCAAAAAATGATAAACAAAATTCTTCAGAAAAAAAAGAGAAGTAATGTAGGTAAAAACTCAGGTCTACATAAAGAAAGGAAGGACATCAGAGAGTGAAGAAGTAAAAGTAAAAGTAAAAGGTGCATTTTCTTATTCTTAATTAATTTAGCATATAAAAGTCTGTTTGAAATAGTAATAGCAATGTATTTGAGCATGTCTGTCATGTATGTTTGTGTGTATGAGTATAAATCTGTTCAGTGTGTAATTGAAATTAATGACCACAATGCCATACAGAACAGGAAAGAAGAATTAGAAATATTTTGTTATTATAATGTAAGGTTATCTACCCTACATGTGATGCTATGTAGTATTATTTGGAAGTGGACTTACATAGTTATAAATGTATATTGCAAAATCTAGAGAAAACACATTTAAAGAAGAAAAGAAGAAAGAAGTAAAATTAATATGATACAAGAGAAAGTATCATATAAAATGCTCAATCAAAACCACAAAAGGTAGAAAAATGTAGAAGACAAAAAGAGAAACAAAAAAGCAACAAACAGAAAACAATAAAAAATATGATAGATGTTACTGTAACTATATCAATAATTAAACACCAATAGTCTAAATACACCAATTAAAAGACAGACATTCTCAAGACCCAATATATATATTGTCTACAAGAAACCTACTTTAAATATAAAGACACATATTGATTAAAAGTCAAGAGATGTTATACCCTACTAACACTAATCAAAAGAAAGTGGGAATAGTGCTATAAATTTAAGATGTAGCAGACTGTAGAAAGGGGTGTCCAACTTTTATTTCCTCTGCTGCATATTGGAAGAATAAGAGTTGTCTTGGGCCACACATTAAATATATAAACACTAACAAAAGCTAATTTGCCAAAAAATGTCCATGCAGACTTTTTGTGATATCTGGCACCACAAATAAGCAGAAAAAAAACAAAGTCCTCACAAAATCAGCATGCAGCTAATGGGCCACAGGTTAGACACCCCTGTAGTAGAGACAAGAAAGTAATCAGGGATAAAGAGGGGCATGACATAAAGGTGTTAATATATTCCAAGAAGAAATAACAATCCTTACTATGTATGTACCTAACAACAGATCATCAAAATATGGGATGCAAAACTTGAATGAACCACAAGGAGAAATAAATAAGTCTGCTATTATAGTTAGAGACTTTAACACCCCCTATCAGAAGTAGACAGATCCAGCAGGCAGAAAATCAGTAAGGACAAAGCTGAACTCAACCAGAACCATCAATCAACTGGATATAATGGATGCTTGTTGACTGCTTCATCCAATAGCAGCAGAAACACATTCTTCTCAAGCTCATATGAAATGCTCACCAAGATAGACCACATTCTGGGCTTTGCATACCTTACTAAAATAGAAGAGGTCATATTATTTCTGCTTTTAGATCACAATGGAACTAAACTGGAAATTAATGACAGACAGATAGCTGGAAAATTCCACAATACTTGAACTTTAAGCAGCAAACTTCTAAATAACATATGCATCAAACAAAAAATCCAAAGATAAATTTTATAATATTCTCAACTAGATGAAAATGAAAATACAACTTACCAAAATTTGTGGGATGCAGGGGAAGCAGTGCTTAGAGGGTAATTTATAGCTTTGAATGCATATATTAGAAAAGAAGGAAGATATAAAATCAATAAGCCAAGATTTCACCCTGGGAAATTAGAAAAGGAACATCAAATGTAATCCAAAGTAAGCAGAAGAAGCAATATAATAAAAAAATTAGGGTAGAAATCAATGAAACTTAAAACAGGAAATCAAAAGAGAAATCAACAAAAAAAGTAGTTATTTGAAAAGATCAATCAAATCTATATTTCTCTAGCCAGGATAACTAAGATAAGAGAGAAAACACAAATTACTAACATCAGAAATGAAAAATGGAGCATCACTATAAACCCTGTGGACATTGAAACAATACTAGAATATTATGAACAACTTCATGCCCACAGGTTTGATAACCAGGATGAAATGGACCAATTCCTTGAAAACACAATCTGCCAAAACTCACACAAGAAGGAACAGACTATCAGAGTAGGCTAATATCTATCAAAAAATGAAATTAATGACCAATAACCTTCCCAAATGGAAAGCATCAAGAATTCACTAGTGAATTCTACCAAACTTTTAAGAAAGAAATTAAACAATTCTCTACAGTCTCTTCCAGAAGATACAAGCAGAAGGATCTCCACAATGGAAGAGGTTGTGTGTATGGGGAGACAGGTGGTGTATGGGAACTCACCACTTTCCTTTCCACTAATTTTTTTCCTATGGACCTAAAACTACTCCTAAACAGTTTATTAATTTTAGAAAAGCAACAAAAACAAAGCCATATGCCACGCAACCATTTTGGTCTACTGAGTTTTAGACAGAACAGGTGACATGGGCAATCCCAATACTTCATAAAGAGAGGACTAATGGAGAAACTGGGCCATCTCTCCATCCATTCTTCCACACACCTATCCATCTGTCAATTCTTCCATTTATTCATTAATTCAGTCAACAGCAATACCTCCTACACTCATGTCAACATAGAACACAGTTAAATCAAACAACAAATATTTATTAGGTGCCTATTGATCTTTCAAACACTGTTCTAGGGTCTGGTGTACAAAATAAATGAAAATCAAAAATTTTTTTCTTATGTGATTCATAATCTGGTGAAGACATTGAACAAGCAAACAAGTTTTCGAACATGGTGACCTTTCTTTAGAAGGTGGTTAATATAGTAAAAGAGGAGACACAATTTTAAATAGAGTGGAAGAGATGGTTTGGGAAGACAATACTTGAGCAGACTTAGAGGAAGGGAGGGGAAATTGTAAGGATGGCAGGTACTCTGAATGGAAAGAACAAGAAGTATAGAATCTCTGAGACAGGAGCATGTGTGAGGAACAGCAAGGAGGCCAGTAAGACTGAGTGGCAGAAGCCTGGAGACCAGTGGGAGATGCGAACAGAGAGGAACAGAGGACAGATTATACACTCCCTGGTCAGTACCTCACCTTCACCACGAGCAAGCTAAGAAGCCACTGGTTTCCATCAGAGAAGTCACATGACTTGTTTGGTTTGTTTGTGTGTTTGTTTCTAATGCAATGAGTGGTAATCTCTGTCCACAAATTCAGAAAGAAACGGAATATCACCTTGTTTCCCTTAAGCCAACCTAATTGTCACTGTTCTCTCACAAGAGAGAAATCCCATCTTAGTCATAACCATACATCCTTCCTTTATCTGAGGTTACTCTCCAATAAGTGAGGTATACAGGAAGGCCCAGATGTAAAGATGTGACTCTAGCTGAATTACATCATGGTCATCTTTGTGTCCTTGTGCTTGACCTGTAAGAGTTTCTAAGTCATGAATGGGACACAGCTTGAGACTTCTTGTCTCAAGAAAGACTCATAGAAAGACTCCCTGTCTTCCTATGCAGGGTTTGCAAACTCTTTGTCCAGGTAACTCTAGGTGCTGAAACAAATTAATCCAATATGATAGAGGCTTCACAAAATAGCAGTTAATTTTTTGCTCGTGTGATCAGTTCAGGGAAGGTGATCCTGGTTGGTGAGAAACCTGTCTCCATGGAGTGATATGGAGGCTTAACCACTTTCCATATTTTATACATCTACAACTCCCTAGAGAATCAAAGTTCCTCTGTATCCAGGGAGAAGGGTAAAGAGAGAGAGGAAAAGATCTATCCATGTTTTAACCACGTTAGCTTAGAATTCATATACACCCCTTCTGTTCATATTGCACTGGGGAGAACTAGTCACATGACCCCACACAGAGACAGAAAGGTTAGATGAGATTGCCAACTAATACTGGGAGGTCTGAACGATAATCAGGCTGAGCCAGAGCCAATGAGGACACCTTGCTTGGCCACATGTAGGTTGAGTATAGATGAGTTACATTAATGTCAACATCCTCGATAGATGGTTTGCTTTAGTTAACTTGCTGAGCTCCCCAAGGCAAGTCATCCAACCTCTCTGAGCCTTTGCTTTCTCCATTAGATTTGATGCTATATAAACCACACAAAGCACTTAGCACAGGGCCTGATGTGTAGGAAACATTCCACAAATGGTATCCAAATTTAAGCTACAAACTACAGGCACCAGGAATCCAAATCTTTTATCCTATCCAGAGCCCTGTACCTATGGTGCTTGACCATGATATAGGTTCTGTCCCAGTATTATGAAGTGCTGGTCTTTTGACAACTCCATGTTTTTTATCTATTAATGCCCCTCTTGTATGAGTTAACTTGGGGGAGGGGCCTTCTGTTCTGGGAAAACAAATGCTCTTAACCAGAAGAGCAGACCAGATGACAGAACAGGTGCGAGGGCTTCCTGGGAAGTTAGAGCAGAGGATGCAAATGGACATCTTAATAAAATGTCAGGGAAGGGAGGGAGGGAAGAAGAAAGGGAGGTAAAAAGGATGGAACAAAGGAAGGAAAAGAAGATATAAAGGAGGATGGAGAAAGGATGGATAGAAAAATCCAAAGATGGGAGGGAGAGGGTGAAGAAGGAAGGGAGACAGAGAAGGATGAAACTTGGAAAGAAGAGCCGAGTTCTCTGAAAGCCTCTTCTACAATTTACAGATTTCTCTGGCCGGAGCCAAGCACCACTGTGATCTGGGCCTGTTCCCAAATGCCCAGTGCTGAGCTACCACTAAGCAGCCTTGAGTGCAGCAGCAAGCCCACTGCATCCACTGCTTAATAAAAATGTCGTCATTTTATTGTCAAGAGCATGTGCCAATCTCATCCAAATCAATTAATTCCTTAATCACACTGTGAATGGAGCAGGATGTGAAGTGCCCACATGGGAGCGATGAATATTAGTCGTATTTAACTGCCAAATGCTTCTGATACCATAAAGCATCCTCGAGGTTGCACAATAAAATCCAGAGTTTAATTGGTGGGTAACAAGGCCCCAGGCAATTGTACCTTATTAATGCTGACAACAGGAATATGTATGCAAGGCCGCAACAGCCGGCTACTTAGAGCAATGCCAGCCACCAGCCCCAGAAACAAGAAGTGATTAGTGTGCAGTCCAGTTGTGGAAAGATTTAGGATCTCTTCCACCACTGGATCTTTGTCAAACACCAATCTGTAAATACATTGTGTTCCTCACCCAGCTGTACCCCAACACATGTTTTGGAAGTGGCAGAGGAATTGAGAATAAAAGCTAATGGGTACAGGTGGGTAGACACTGGAGAAACAGCTGATACAAGCAGGTTGGCGCTGCCTATCTGGTTGTACAAGTTGTGTACCGCACAAGGCTTCTGGTTGAAAGCAGGTAAGTGGGGACTGAAATTTTTGCCTGAGTTCTGCCCACCAAGCCATATGCTTTGGTATAGGGCTATATCTTCCCTGAAAAGGGCAGGTTTTTCCTCTAATCTGACAAAGAAAGGGCAAAACTTTTTCTAATTTATCCAACCTCACAGGACACTATTTTCTAATTTATTCATTCAGAAGGGTCACTTTTTTTTCTCATTTGCACAGGGGCATATGGGCTAGTAATTGCCCTGAATTAGACCCAGGATGGTATGCACACCCCTTAGAAACTATCAAAACACAAATGGGTCTAGGAGCATAAATTCCAAAGCCTCAAGTCTTATCCTGGCCTGGAACAGTCAAAAATGGAGACTGGCACTGAGTTTAGTAAGTTTCCGTGTGTGTTGGGGCAAGGGTAGGAGGTTGGCAGGCCTGGCTTCATACTTCTCAAGAGCTACCAATTTAGACATTGATGTCATCTCGAAATTGGGTGGTAGGTATGGTCACAGAGAAATCCTGGCAGGATTAAAAGAAGAAATCATTCATTTAAAGGCTTTAAGCTTATGTCCCAGTACCAACCCCTGTATCTGGAATATAGCAGGCATTGATTTTTTAAATAAATCCTGTAATTATCTTGTGACTACTATAATTATATTTTACCATGCTTTTGCCCATTAAAAGCATTAAATGTAAACACTTTTAAAACACAACAATTTTGCTTATCCCACTCTGAGGCATTTCTCTACTTTAAAAATATATATATATATCAGGCAATGGCTTGAAGTTCTTTCTACCTCTGAGCAGTACTGGGTATTAGAATCACAGGAGACAAAAGCCTCTCCCCTGCATGTGTGACCTTGAGCACCTCTTACCCCTCTGTTACCAGCAGGCTGGGATCTCCTTGAGGTCATACTGTGCCTTATTTATCTCTGCATGCAAAAATCTAGTTCAATGTCTGACACACAGTACGGACTGGTAATGCTTTAATGTTCATTCCTCATTTTAGCCCTAAAGCGGGTATTATCCCCTGTGCTGGTCACTTATCTACTATCTCTCAGCCCCTAAACACTTTCTATATCACTCTCCAGGGAGCATCAGATATTTTCTGGAAAGGGCTGGATAGTAATTATTTTTGACTTTGCAGGCCTTAAGTTCTGTTTAAACTGCTCAAATCTGCCGTTGTAGCATAAAAACAACCATAGACGACCCATAAACAAATGAATGCGGCTGGGATTTATGAACACTAAAGTATGAATTTCATGTAAGTTTCACACGGCATCATTTTTTTTGTTTGTTTTTCCAAACATTTAGAAATGTCAGAACATTCTTAAATCCTAGGTCATATTCGAACAGGCAGCACTCCAATGTGGCCTATGGGCCCTACTTTGCTAGCCTCTGCTTTGCACTGGAGCTGGGGTGGGAGGTGGGGGTGGTGGCCGAGGGTTGGGGAAGAAGCACCGAAGACCCAGGGAGGGCGGGGCGGTTGGAGGAGAGCTGAGAGGCCGGGAAGCTGCTTGCAAACCGCATCTGCAAAAGCAAGCGCTCTACAAAGCGAAGGACTCTGGGGTGCTGGAGGTCGGAGAGCACCCATTTGCAACTGGTTTTGTCCTCATTTATCCCCCTCCAAAGTTCCACTGAATGTCTGCCCACTAAAATTCCTAGGATTCCTCGATGCCTGGCTCCAGATTCTATCAAAAGGGGGCACTTCTCAGAGAAGTGAAGGAGGCCAGAGGAAGGATTTGCTCATTTGTAGCTGCTGTCAGCGTCCTTCTGACTGCAGAAAACAGCCAAGACTCTGGGCTTCAGCTGCTTCTTCTGCTCCCAGCATCAGCCACATAGTTTCCTCAGAGATGTAAACAGCAACCCCGTGGTATCCCCAGAGACCTTAGAGTGATCTGTAGACCACCTCCACCATCCAAGAATCTGCTTACAAGGGATCATGCTAGGAGCTCCTAAATTCTATAGCATTACCTCTTCACTCTTGTTCCTCAGCACTAGGATGTAAGTGTGGTTGCTGCTTTCTGCATTTCTAATATCCAGGACACAGTAACCTCCTCCTTTTGCTCCTTCCGTCTCCTAACACCTCCATAACCCATTCCCTATGTTTAATCCCCTCCATTTGAAATACCTACTGTGATTTGTGTTTTTCTGACCAACTCCCAACTGATATGTCCCCATCTTACAGACTGGAAAACTGAGGCCTCTAAAAGTTTAGGTCTTGTCTAGGTCAACATAGCAAGTAAATCATGAGTATTTGTCTGGTATCACAGAGAGGGAAAAGATACAGACATATTGGAATCCATGACTGTCTGAGCCCTAAGTGTGAATGCTCTTGGCCAGCGTGTGCTGCAGAAGGAAAAATTCACTACCCGCACTGCTCTAGGGAACTAGCACAATCTAAGCACCCCAGAGGCACCACATTCTCATGGTTGAATGAATAAATGAATGGTCTTTTTATCTCTGAGCCTAACACTGGCCTGGGCATAGGTACAATACATGACTGTCAAAATAAAAGGAGAACAAATGTTTTAGACCATTAGTTCTCAAGTCTGGCTGCATATTAAAATTTTATTAAAAACTTAAATCATACCCAGGCCTTATCCTAGAGCACACAACTCCAAATCAGGCATCAATATTTTTTATGAGTTGCAAGTGATTCTAATACACAGCCAGAGCTGTGAGAGTTATAGCTTTAGGCAAAGCTCAGCTGGAGCCTTGATCTTCCCAAGATATTGCAAATCTCTCTGAGGAGGGTCACTGGAGCCAGGTGTGCTGCATTCTCCCTAGCAGGCTCATCCTCATCACCCCAGGACCACCTGCACATCTGAAGGTGAAGGTCCCTTTGTTTGGTCAGTATAGGACTTTTTTCCCAAGATAAAAAATAAAAAATCAGATTTAGATCCAATCATATTTTCTGAGCATCTCCTATGTGCTAAGCATTATATACAATTCCTCTTAACAGACACATAAGGTAGCTACCACTGAGAGAGAAAATATACAAAGGGACAATGGGCAGAGCCTATATGACAATAGAATTCTAGAATTATGACCCCCAAGCTCTGCAGCAATTGTCTCAGAACTGTCAGGACTTGGTTGACTTCTCTATTTTTTGCCCCAACTTCTAACTCAGGACCACCCAGCAAAGCCAAAGATGCTCCCTCCCAAATCAATCTTGAGAGATGCTACTTGCTAGTCCACCTCCCTCCATGTTTCCCCATGTCAACAACCTCCACACAGAGGGGGCCAGACACCTTCCCTTTTGTTTACTGTGAGGCTTGACTCCTTGCTTAGCCTTTGAGATCACAAAGCACCAGCAGTGACACCCCTGGCTGACCCCCCTTGCTACACCAAGCTCTGGATAAGAAGCTTTTATTTCTTCTCATCCGAGTGCTCTTTATTTTCACATAGTTATCTATACTATTTTGATTGTGCCAATGTTTTATGGTACAGATGACGAAATGTAATCTCAGATAAGTTAGATAACTTGTCTGAGGTCACACAGCTGAAAAGAGGCAAAGCAAACTCTGGAGAAGTAAGTTAGTATTATGAAGAGCAGTGAAGTGCAAGGTCGAAACAGGATAGGAGTAAGAAGGAATGGTTAAAATCCTGCTTAAGACCCTTGTGGTTACTTAATACTGTCTGTGGCTTAGGTCCCTCTTATCAGTAATGAACACATCATACTTCACAAGGATTATAGTGCACTGAGTACCCATCAGTTAAAAACTCCAGAATAAGACTCATGGATTAAAACCCTGATTAAATTATTCACTAGCAGAGTGTTCTTCCAAAAATTGCTCACCCTTACTGAGCCCCAGTATTTTCACCCACAAAAATGAGAATAATTATGGTCTGTTTATCATATGGTTATTAAGAGAATTAAATGAGGCACTTTAAAAAAAAAAAAAAAGCATTTTACGTGACTCTTTCTGTGTACCAGGTCCTATGAGAAGTGTCTTATGAACATTAGGTTATTTAATTTTCATAACAAGGGCTATAAGTTAGGCACTCATTATCATCTTCAGTTTACAATTGAGGAAACTGAAGGAGAAGGAAATTAGGTAACTTATAAGGACCTACCTATGGTTAGGAAAAGGAAGACCTTTATTGGAACTCATGTCATCAGTACACAATTCTGTCTCTTCAATAATAAAATATCCAAAGGATTTACCTCAGTGTCTGACACATTATAAGCCCAAAGATAGGAGCGATGATTAGTAGTTTGTTAGTCTGACTTCAAAACCATTTCAAGTATAGACAGACTAATGCCTTTCAGGAAGCAAATATGCTATAAAATGATCACTTACTGTAACAGAGAGAAAGAGAGAATAAATTCATGAGAGAAGTTCACATAAAAGAAATATAAGTGACTTCTAAATATGTGGAAAATATGCTAAACTTTAGTATTTTTTAATTTACTTTTTCAATGAGATACCGTTTTTTAGGATGGAAAAATTCAACAGTTGGAACAAAGCAAAAATGTCCAATTATACCACTTCTACTCAACACTATGCAAAGGCCCATGAAAGATATAAATACTAAAAAATAAGTAAAAATCTCTTTATTCAAAGATGACATGATTGTATGTGTTGAAAATTCAAAGGACTCTGACCAAAACCTCTATAACTAGTATGATAATTTAGCAAAATTATAAAATACAAATTGAATATAAAAATTCAATTGTATAGGCTCGGCGCCTGTGACCCAAGCAGCTAAGGCACCAGCCACATACACCTGAGCTGGCAGGTTCGAATCCAGCCCATGCCCGCCAAACAACACTGACGGCTGCAACCAAAAAACAAAAAAAAAATAGCTTGGTGTTGTGGCCGGTGACCGTAGTCCCAGCTACTTGGGAGGCAGAGGCAGGAGAATTGCTTGAGCCCAGGAGTTGGAGGTTGCTGTGAGCTGTGATGCCACAGCACAATACCCAGGGTGATAGCTTGAGACCCTGTCTCAAAAAAAAAAAATTTGATTGTATTTCTATGTACTACTAACAAAGACTGGAAAATGAAATAAAATATTATTTGTTATAGTTTAAAAACATAAAATGTTTAGGGATATATTAAATGAATACTATTCAAGAACTATGTGCTAAAATATCATAAAAGAGCAAAACATTGCTGAGTGAAATAAAACAAGACTTAATAAATGGAAAAATATACTATGTTCTATACTATGAATTGAAAGACTTAATTTTGTTAAGATGATTGTCTCATCACTTTGAATTATAAATTCAATCGAAGCCTCAGCAGCCTTTTTTAATAGAAATCTACAAGTGGATTCTAAAATTTATCTCTAACTGCAAAGACTATTCTAAAATAGTCAAAACAATCTTGAAAAAGAACAAAGTTGGAGGACCTCCATGATCTGACTTCAGAACTTATAATAAAGCTACAATTATCAAGAGGGCATGTCATTGGTGTAAGGATGATGGCAATAGGAGAGAGAATCCAGAAAAGACCCTCACACTTACACAGCCAGTTGATTTTATTTTAGTATTCAGGTGTCCAAGCAAGGGAAAGAAACATCTTTTCAACCAACAGTATTGGAAGAACTAGATAAGCATCTGGACAAAACTGAACTTTGACCTCTATCTCACCCTTTATATAGGGTCCTTCAATTAAGTTCATGAACTTGCCAGTATGGGCTTAGGTTGGCAGCACTGTACAAACAACTCAGTAAGGTTTCATAACCTTTGTATACATGTGTCAGTGTCTCACATGAGTTATGTTCATGTTAATGTATGATGTGGTATCTGGCTAAGCAGAATTCATTATTGTTGTTGCATGTTTTGTTTTTGTGTAAGAGCTTGATTGAGAGCAATAAACAAATAGTAATTTCTTGTTAAACTTGGCAAGAGTGGAAATGAAATCAGGGACATGTTAGTCCAAGTTTATGGGGATAATGACATGAAAAATGGCAGTGTACAAATAGATTAAATTTTTTTCTGAGGGGAGAGAAACTGTATTGATAAAGAGAGGTCAGGGTAGCCAATAACAAGCAGAACTGACAAAAATGTTGCAAAAAAATTGTCTAATTGTGCATGGAAATCATCAGCTGACTCTAAGAAGTATAGTAGACCAAGTAAACATTGATAGAGAAACGGGAAAATCTTAACTGAAAATCTTGGCAAGAGAAAGGTGTGGCCCTCGCATCACGACAATGCATCAGCTCACAGCACACTGTCTATGCAGAAGTTTGTAGCCAGTTAACAAATAACAGCATTAGAACACCTTCCTACTCACCTGATCTGGTTCCCAGTGACTTTTTTCTTTACCAGATGATATAAAGGATATATATTGAAAGTAAGACATATTGATGGCATTCAGAACATCAAGGATAATACAACAGTCTTGATGACCATTCCAGAAAGAGTTCCAAAAACTTTTTGAAGGGTGGAGTAAGTACTGGTATTGGTGTATAGTTTCCCAAGGGGAGTGCTTCACAGGTGACTGTAGTGATATTTCACCAGTGAGGTACGTAGCACTTTTTCTAGGATTAGTTCACAAACTTGTCAGACCTCAAATACAGACCAATATCATTAATGAATACCAATGCAAAAATAATCAATTAAATCCTAGCAAATAGAATTCAGCTATACATAAAAAAAAAATACATCACAACCAGATTGGCTTCATTCCAGGGATGTAAAGCTGGTTCCACATACACAAATCTATAAATGTTATTCACCACATAAATAGAATCAAAAACAAAGACCAGATGATTCTTTCAATAGACTCAGAAAAAGCATTTGACAAAATATAGCATCTTCTTCTGACAAGAACATCTAGTAAAATAAGCATATATCAGACATTTCTTAAACTAATAAAAGCCATCTACAACAAACTCACAGTCAGTATCATATTGAACAGAGGAAAACTGCCCCTTACAACTAGAACAAGACGAGGATGCCCAATATTGCCACTACCATTCAACATAGTGTTAGAAGTCCTAACCAATGCAATCAGGCAAGAGAATGAAATCAAAGTTGTCCAAATGGGAACAGAGGAAATCAAATTTTCCTCTGATGATATGATCTTATACTTAGAAAATCCAAGGACTCAACTGCGAGACTCCTAGAAGTGATCAAGAAATACAGTAATATCTTGGGATTAAAATCAATGTTATAAAATAAGTGTTCACAAATCAGTAGCCTTCATATACACCAACAACAATCAAGCTGAGAGTCAAATCAAAGACACAATACCCTTCCCAGTAGCCTCAAAGAAAATGAAATACCTGGAAATATACCTAACAAAGGATATGAAGGATCTCTACAGAGGGAATTATGAAACCTTGGGGAAAAAAATAGCAGAAGACATTAACAAATGGAAGAACATACCATACTGATGGCCAAGAAGAATTAACATCATTAAAATGTCTGTACTACCCAAAGCAATCTATAGATTCAATGCAATTCCCATTAAAAAACCAGTATCATACTTGGAAGATCTTGAAAAAATAGTTCTTTGTTTCATATTGAGCCAGAAAAAAACCTGAATATCCAACACAACTCTATGCAATAAAAACAAATCTGGAGGCCTTGTATTACCATCCTCCAGATTATACTACATCTATAGTGATCAACACAGCATGGTATTAGCAGAAAAATAGAGACATGTATCTATGGAACATAATTGAGAATCCAGAAGTGAAACCAGCCTCACACTGCCAACTAAAAATATTAATGAGACTGTGGAGCAATCAGAACTCTTTATGCATTGTTGTTGGGAATATAAAATGGCACAGCTACTTTGAACAACAGTTTGGCAGTCTCTTATATAGTTAAAAAATATACCCACTCTGTGATCCAGCAGTTCTATTACTGGGTGTATTTCCAAGATAAATGGAAACACAGGTCCACACAACGAGTTATTCAAGAATGTTATTGAGATCTTTATTTATAATAACCCCAAACCATGAAGAAGAGAATGGATAAATAAATCTTGACATATGATATTTTTGATATATACATTCTTGATATGTAACAGAACACTACTCAGCAATGAAAAGTAAAGAAGTAATGGTAATAACATGCAGATATTTCACAAAAGAAGTGAGACCCAAGAGTGCACACTGTGTGGCTCTGTTTACATAAAATTCAAGACCAAAATCTACAATGATAAAAATCAGATTGGTGGTTGCTTCTTGGAACAGGGTCAAAACTGATTGGAAAGAAGCATGAGAAAAATTTCCAAAGTGATAGAATTGTTCTCTGTCTTGATTGGAATGTTTGTCAAGTCCCATTAAACTGTACACTTAAGGCTTGCACAGTGAATAATTTACAAATAGTAATAATTTGTAAATTATTCGCCAATTTTTTAAAGGCTTCCAAAATGTTTGACAAGAGATTGTAAGGGCATGAGAAATTCACCAGCATACATTTCTGGTAGGTGGTACAACCTCTCTAGAAGGCAACTTTGACAATAATTTTTTTTTTTTTTTGAGATAGTCACCCTCTGTAGAAAGTTGTGCCATCACAGCTCACAGCAACCTCAAACCCTCAGGCTTAAGCTATTCTCTTGCCTCAGCCTCACAAGTAGCTGCACAGTCACCCACCACAACGCCCAGCTATGTTGTTGTTGTTATTATTTTTTAACAAGCTTGAGCCATGTACAAACCCACTGGTGCCAGTACATGTGGCCAGTGCCCTAATCACTGAGATACAGGTGCCAAGCCAACAATATTTTTAAAAGGAGCAGCTCCCATACACTTGACCCAGTCATTTCACTTCCAAGAATCATCCTACTGATATACATACATGATGTATAAACCTATACAGAAGGGTATTTATGGAAAAATTATCTGTGGTAGCAAAAGACCATAAATAGCATAATGATCCACCTGTAAGGATAGGTCAAATAAATGACAGTCCTACATTTTAATAGCGTAGAATATAACTGTTAAAATAATAAAGGAAATTGGTATGCACTGATAAGAAACAATATTCAAGATATATGATATGTTGGTACACACACACACACAAAGTATAGAATGGAGCTGATAATATCCTTCCATCAATGGAAAAATAAATGTGCACATGTAATATATCTTGAAAGGTACATAAAACATTGGACATAGCTGTTGGGTCTGGGAGATTGGAAGACTGGAGGTGAAACATGGGGAAAGAATTATTTTCTTGGTATTACCTCTTTTATTGTATGAGGTTTTCTGTTTGGTTGGGTTTTTTCTAAGCAAGTATATTACATAAATCAAGATTTAAAAAAAAAAAGAAGGAAAGAAAGACCAATACTTGTGGGGCCAATCCATCCTCCATGGGACTTGAGCCAGATGCCTATAATTCCGTCCTGTTCCTCCTGGGCTGGCTCACCCCATCATTTTTGTCTCCAGTGCCTCCCTCTCCTCTCAGCTCTGACCTTTGCCCCACCCACTGCCTTGCCCTTCACTTTCCCTTTCCAGACCACCCTGTGTCCCACGTACTTTCCCACCTAACAGCACCCTTCACCACTCAGCCTGTCAATGAATGGATTTTCCGGCTTTTATTTATATCCAGCGTTTCCCAAGTGAAACAGAGCCACCCATAGCCGGGGACCATGTCTAGCCCAGCCAGATATATATATGCTCCAAAATGAGACCATGAAATAACCCTGTAATTTTCAGATGCCTTAAGACATACACTCTTAAATATTTAGTAGATTATAAATGACTCACAGCTTTAGTCTAGCTTTTAAATATAACTTTTTTACAAGCTTATGTGGACAGTTTGCCCCCAGCCCCAAATGGGGACACGCTCATGACTGATCTGATGAATATGAGGATAGGTGCATGGGAATCTCTCTGCAATATTAATGAGGTCATCTTTGAGGCTTTGGACCCACTATCAGGGCAGAGTCACTGCTCACAGCTTTCTCTATGATCCCACAGTTTATAGTCTGCCATAGAGAGATTTGTGGGGAATCACAGAACCTGGACTGAGGCCTGAGTCTGCTACTGATTTTCTGTGTGGCCCTAAGCACACCACCTTCTCTCTCTGGGCCCTTCCTTACTGCACTCAATAATTTTTAGAGCCCTTGCAGCATTCTGTTTGGGACTTTGAAAGTCTGTGATTATAATTATATTTCAATGATAAAATAGGAGAACATAAGCAATAAGAATTTTTTCAAAACTCTTAAAAAGTGGCTTAAGAAGGAAGAAATGTCATATTTCATTAAATCCTTGCTATTCTAACAGCACCAGCATCACCTGGGACCTGGTAAGAAACGCAGGATCTCAGGCCTCTTCCCAGTCCTGCATTAAAGGCACAGTCATCCCATCGCTTTATGTACTGACATTTTTCTGAGTCCTCTCACTAACCTGTTGTGACAGCCACAGACATTTTAAGGATAGTGAGTTTTTAATTTTTGTGCTACAGTCATTGAAAGGTGGCTTTTAAGGAATAAAGTTATGGTCAAATTTGCATTATAGAGAAATCCTGGAGTGGGAGTGATGAAGGGGACACCCACTTAAAGAAGGTAAGACTACAGCAGGGATGAAGGAAGCCATCCAAGAGAGACATCCTGAAGGACTGAACTAAGGTGGTGAGGCCGCGAGGTTGGGGAGGAGCAGACTCAGTACATTCGTTTTATGCTCCAGAATCTTTGGGACCTGATCACTAACTGCATGTGAAAGGGGGTTAGGGAGATAACACAAGGATGGCTCCTGAGTTTCAGGATTGTTTACTTTAATGTTTCTCTACAAAGAGATGAATGTGAAAGAGGGAATCTGTTTGGGGGAGATGTCATAAGAGCTGTTTAACAGGTAGAACTTGGAAAAAGTTGGGCTAGAAATGGAATTTAGGAAACCATCACCATAGAGATGGAAATAGTAGATTGACTCAGCCAGGGTAACAGAGAATGAAAAGCTGGGGACTCCAATATCCAGAAAGTGGCTGTAAAAAAGGAAACCCATGGAAGAGTCTGAGAAGGAAGAACTGCAGGTGAATCCTCCCAGGCGGGCATCGCAGGGGCCCAGAGAGGCCACTTCAGGGAGGAGGGTGCGGCTGACACTAACAAATGCACCAGGAGTTGAGCCAGAGAAGCGTCAGCTAGATTTAGCTACACAGGGTTATTGAAGGAATTTTCGAAGCAATTTCAAGGGATTGATGGGGTGGAGCTGGATGGTGGTGGATTGAATGAGGAATAGTAGGAAGGCAGGGGTGGAGACAATAGCTCGGTCTAATTTTAAACAGATTCTCCGTGATAGGAAGAGGAACAAGAAGACAATGGCAGGGATTTTCAATCCCGGCTGATTATAGAATCACCTGGGGGAGATTCAAAACTCATCAATGCCTGGACTTCCCACCACCACAGATTGTTTTAATTGCTCTGTGGTGTGGCCCAAGCCGTTTGCTCTTAAAATCCCCTGAGGTGGTGCTGCTCTGCTGTTTTGAGTCCGAGAATCTCTGAGCAGGAGGAACATGAGCTGGAAGAGAGTGTTTTACAAACATTTATTCCAGGGCAGGGGAGATTCTTGAGCTCTTTGAAATGGTGGCCAACAGTAGAGAAACAGAGGAGAAATATACGACTGTCACTGGGGAAAGAATCCCTGAGTGGGCAAGGGGGAGTTGGTACCTCAAACACAGGCAGAGTCCGCTGAACACAGGTGCATCCCTCGACATGCTTTCCTCTAAATGGGAAGAAGGGAGGGAAGACAGAGGAGATGTAGAACCTGGTAAGGAAGAAAAGAAAGATGAGGGGCTTTTTCCAGCTGACCACAGTCTCTCTTGTAGAACAGGGAGGGGGTTAGTTTTTTAAGAGGAAGGGAGAGATGGGAACAGTGAGTTTGGTAAAAAGGAAGGTTTGGACTCGTGCTGACTGTGCACCTGCTGGCAGAGGCACTCTCGGCTGAGACCCAGACCAGGGGTTAGCAGGGAAATTCCACCCTGGGGGCAGGGCCTTGCTCTGTGCTGGTCACTGCTCTGCCACCGGGGTTTAATTCCACCTGCTTGATAACTATCGAGATGAATGAATGTGGTGTGACTTTTTATTTCAAATTAGTATGAGTGTACAAAGTCTTAGGTTACATTGTTCTCGTTTCCAAGGTAAAGTTCAAGTTGTGGTCGAGCCCTTCACCCAGGGGCAGGCTGTCTGCCCTCACTTTGTGCCCATTAGGTTGGAGAATTCTCAAAGAGCTAAAAGTAGCATGACATTTTTACCTCCTCAGCACCCTTTGGCAGGCCAGGGATAAGAGCCCAGAGGCAAGTCAGTAGAGCTGTGGTTCAGGGTGCGAGCCTAACCTGGGAAGACGGCGTGGAAAGCAGGGTCCTGATCACAGAGCAGGAGTAGGCCACGCCAGAGAGGGGTTTTATCTTCCGAACAAAAAGTAGAGAGACCCAGGGAGGTTAGGACAGATCTGCCCTTCCAAAAGTTCACTCTGGGCTCTGAGGAGATTATTTCGGAGAGAAGTAAGAGCTGTTATAATCATCCAGGTGAGAGAAGAGGGATCAGATAATCCTGGGAGGCTCCCACTACAGTAGAGAGTCAGTTTGAAGAAGGCAAATTCTAATCATTCTAAGGGGCATCTTAATAATTGTCAGAACTGCCCACATGCGGGCCAGGCTGCTTTGAGGGGCAGCTCCCCATCATCCGGTGGAGCTCTATCTGGGAGGTGAGCTGAGGATCTGAGAGCACATTCTTTGAATCTGTGGGACCCAAACCACCATCTTCCTTGCCCTCCCCCTCTGCAGGAGACCTCATGGCCTCCGCTGGGTGGTACCCGCCTCTCCTCTGCTTTGCCAAATTGCTTTGCTGTGTTTAAAAGCCAACGAGGAAAATAAACCCCAGCCCAAGGAGGAAGCAATTTTTGGCATTAAATAAAAGGAATGTTTTTATCCTGCAATGAAAACGCTGTGATCTTGGAACACAATTTGCATAAACAGACAGTTTGGCTATAAACAACCTCACCAGTAACTGGTATTTACATATAGAACAACTCAGTCAAAACCCAATTAAAGGCTCTGATGGATTGGGGATTGTCAAAACATTTAAAAGGCTTCACAGCAGCCTGGCGATTTATATGCCTCAGTTGGACCAGGAGTTCCTGATTTCTGTCCCCCTCTGCTCTTTACCCAGCCTCCTGCCCACTGCCCCCCACCCCACCCCAGTCTGGAATCCTGGCCTCCAGCAGGGCAGGGAAGGTGGGAGAGACTGTGAGGGAGCCCACTGGCCCTGGGGAAGACCCAGTGGGAAAGGGAACAGGCCCAGGCCGTGGTCCCTGGCTGGCCATGTGGAAAGCAGGAACAAGAGCCCACGTAGAGACTGGGCACATGAGGCTCAAAGAGCATCTGTGCAGGTGAGGCAGGACTGCAGGAGGATACAGCCAGTGATAATGAAGTCAGGCCATCAGCATCACAGTGGCTCCAGTTTCTAAACCTTCCAAGGAAGCAAATGGTTGAAGAACAAGAGAGGAAATTAGAACCAACCTTCTCCCGCCCCCCCAAAGAGCCAAGTTGGTCAGGGATAAAACTGAGCCAGGGGAGGGTGGTTCCTGGGGCAAGAGGGTCACCTGGGGCAGGATAGAGACAATTACCAGGTCTGAGGCTACCAAGACGGGCCTACCCTGGGCACAGCTGGGGCCAACTGAGCCTTCAGGAGATGCTAGCTCAAAGCTGGCAGAACAAAGGCCTATACCCCGGTGCTGCAGAGACCCGCTCTGTCACCAAGGCTTTCCAGGTGTTTCTTTGGCTTCTCTTACGATGCAAACTGTGCCTGGCATCCTCATGGCCAAGGAGCACAGAGCAAGCTGTGAAGCACAGAGGAAAAAAGGAAAAGAAGGAGGGAGCAAGGAAGGGAAAAGAGAAAAGAGACAGAGGAAAGAAGGTAGGAAGGCAGGGAAGGAGGGAGGGAGAGGAGAATGGAGAAAAAAGAGTATGCAAGAAAAGAAGGAAGGTAGGGAGGGAGATTGAGTTTCAGAATTTTCCAGGAGTGGCATACTGTGGCCCCACTGAGGCCTCAGAAACACTACAGCAGAACCCCTGATTTCTGCACTAGGTGCGGGAAGTCGGAGCAGCAATAGGCTGTTCTTTGCCACTCCTGAGCAAACCATCTGTCATGTTGCTTTCTAGAATATTTACTCCTGTGGACTTTTGGACCTTCATTCTCCAGATTTATAAAAACTGAGTGAGTACATACTACCTGCCAGCCACTGTGCTAAGCACCTTCTTGTATGAGGTCCCCTATCCTGATATGTTCACCATAACCTCCTGCACATCCACTAATAGGAAAAGGGACCTGACATAACAAACCCAATTCCATGACCTCAGGATAGGTCTGCAAGCTGCAGCCATCACTTTGGATGTGTTCTCTTCATGTCGCAATAAAACATAACCCCTAATGATCAAGCACCTGCTATATACCCGGCACGATGCAGGTTGTATTATATTCATAATTCATTTAATACTGAAAATGTTCCTGTGGAAAATACTGTTACTCCATTTTACAGTGAGGAAATTGGGGTTCAGAGAGTAGAAGATTCTTGTTGAAGTTGATATGGCTAGAAACTCATGAGACGGGAAGTCTGTTTGAATTCACACCCTGCTACATCCGACCAGGTGCTTCTGGTTTCTGACTACGTGCCATCCCACTTCAGCTGTTGACATCCTGGCTGAGAATGGATAAAGCAAAACTGAACTGACTTCACCCTACTGAATCACCACCAAGGTGCAGCCTCAATATTGCCTGTCCTCCTCTCTCCTGCATCCCAGCCAAATTCTCTACAGGCTCTGAACCCCCAAACACCCACCAAAATAAAACACATGGCCCTTAGAAGATGGAGGATATTGGAGAAAGAAATGGAGATATTTGGACATTTCCTCCCTCCTTCTGGACTCAAGTCCATTGCTACTTAATGTTGAAAGTCAAGCAATTCAACCTTTCACTACCAGCACGCACTCATCCTCTGGCCCCACTGAACTCCCTGAGCTCTTCTCCTGCACATCCCACCTTCCGTGCTCCCACCTTATCCAACAGCTACCTATTCTCCAAACCCACAACCTATACATGCTTCTCCACCTCTCCACCTTTCCTGGTCCATTCTCTAAGCCTGGTACACACATCAGTCCCATTGTCAGTGCCCTGAACTACCATTCTTCAAGACCAGCTCAGACATCCCTCCTCCTTTATAAAACCCATCAGTGATTTTTGTTTCTATTTACTCTGTCCTTATTACAAGCATCTTGATCACAGCCCAATTTTACAGTTCACCACACCGTACTAGAGTCAGTTATTTGTAGGACTACTCTGTCCCTTCCAGTGGATAGAGTTCCTTGAGGAAAGAGACAGTCAGGTGAACAATTCACCTTCACAAGCTTGGTCCAAATCCTTGCACATAGCAGCTATTCAATAAATGTTCCATGAATGAAAGGGCTTTCACGAAGACAAGACTTCTGGGAGGCCAGGCCAGTAGCTCAATCTAGCATCCTACTTACTTGTTGGTCTTAGGTAAATCATGAAAACACTTTATCTCTTCCCTGATTCAGGGTAGTCCCTTGTTTCAGATATTTTCCCTTCTTTCTATCAATGTTCAGAGCTTCTTGAGGCAGACCATCTCCAGGCAAAGACAAACTCTGTGGAGTCGAACAGAACTGATTATAAACCCAGTCTCCAGGTCTGCCACTGGCCCCCTGTGTGATCTGGAAATGAGTAATCTGCAGCTTCCTGGGGGGTAAAATGCAGACACTCTACCCCACAAAGCTGCAGTGAGATGTAGCAAGTTATACGTTTGTACAGCAAGCTCCAAGCTCCTAGGCATCACTGAGGAAATATAAGTTCCCTTCATAGAGATTCCTGAAGGCAAAGGACCCTTACAGACCATCTAATCTAGCAACCTATCTGTCACTTCAGTGTGATACCTGGGGCAGATGGGTATTTGGCCTCTCTGAGGTATCCCAGCAGTGGAGAATCATAATAACAGTAAGAACAGTAACAGCAACGTGTTTCCAGATCTTTTCATTTCTAAAGCACTTTTGTAGAATCATGAATTAATGTCCTCAGTAAAAATGTGGCACTGAGGTACAAAGGGGTCACTGACAGAGGAGCCTCTGAAGCACATGTGGTCTGAGGCCACTTGCCTTGGGCACTGGCTTCTAGGTGATTTCCACATGATGGGAATCTGGGAGTGGGGGGTGTTTGAGATAGAGTCATGCTCTGTGACCCAGGCTAGAGTGCAATGGCCTCATTATAGCTCACTGCAGCCTCAAACTCATGGACTCAAGCAATCCTCCTTCCTCAGCCTCCCAAGTAGCTGAAATTATAGGCACATGCCACATGCACAACTTAGTTTTCTACTTTTAGTAGAGAGAGGGTCTTGCTCAAGTTGTTCTCAAACCCCTGAGCTCAAACAATCCTCCTGCCTCAGACTCCCAGAGTATTAGGAAACAGACATGAGCCACTGTGCCCGGCCAGAATCGAGTTCTCTGCTGTACCTTTTCCTCCATGCTTCTCCCTCACAACATGTTCAACAGGAAATATGCACAATGTCAGATCCCAAAAGACCATTGCTATCATCACCTCCATTTCTACCACGCTAGGTGAATGACTGTATTGATCAAGGTTCTTTTGGCTATAGTGACAGAAAATACTACTCAAAATGACATATGAAAATAATAACAATAGAAACAATAATTATAGTAATGCTAGTTACAATAATACAGGCTCTTTGTATTTCATATAACTGAAAAACATAGGCATGGGCTTTTCAGGAATGTTTAGGTCCAGGCCTAGTAACATCCCAAACTCTTCTTACAATTCTCTTTTCCTTTCCATGAACCTAGATGTTAGCCAGATCCTGCCCTCATAGAGGCCCCTTATAGCCCCTGGTTTACATACATTGTAGCCCTCCCAGGAATACGTGCCAGTCATATAAGGAGTCCATACATGAAAAGTGACTGAGGCTGGTCACATGCCTACCTCTGAAGTTGGAGGCATATTCAAATTCAGGCATATTTGAATTTGTAAACTGGGAATGGAGAATGAATGATTTAAAAAAAAAAAAAAAACCTGGCTGCCGTAACCGGAAAAGGGAAGGAAGGGATGCTAGACAATCAGGACAAGCCAAAGTCACAGATGTCCTCTTCAGGGACTTTTTGGAGCTTCCATTTCCACCTAAGAACACAATGACATTAAAAATACCTACCCCTTAGGGTTGCTGCAAACTGGGAACAAGTACAACTCCTTTTGCCACAATTATAAGGCGGGTTTGCCCTTTTATAGGTCTCTGCCCTCTGAGTCTGCACCACTGCCTCTAGGACATTGTTCCCCCCCCTACGCTGTTGGCAGGAGTCTTCACTGGGCTTCTGCCTTCCTCGCTCGCCCCGTCCGGCAGCACCCCTTCAGCGCCTTGCAGCCAGATTAATCTTCCATTTCAGCCGAGTTCAGGGAACTACAGAGCTCAGTGGTGTTTAACTTGGCTTGCACTCAACCTCATGAATTTAAAGGCCATCTGAGCTGAACTATTCATCTGTTCCTTCTCGACTCCCCCGTGTGAGTACATTTCCACACCCATCTTTCAATACCCACCATCTGAGCTGCTTACATATTTCTTTCTCAGGAAAGATCAGAGATGAAAAAACTTTTAAAAATTAAAAAATATACACAAGTCTGTCTGTCTGTATGTATCTCCAACCCTAGAATCTGGGTCCCTCATTCTATCATCTCATAAAACATCATGTTCATATCATAATTTCAATCCAGAGAGAGGATTTGTCATGTGAGCTCCGAGATGCATACAAATTGCCCTTCTAAACCTCTGGCTACAATAAGCCAACTTCAGAAGCTGACAGTTTACTTGATAAATACCTAATAAAGCTTAAATAATTATTGAAAGCAGACAAATGGAAGAGCGCAGCAGCAAGAGGTGTTGTGGTGATAAATCACAGGGAAAAAGGCAGAGCCCCGACAATACAGTGGGAAGCCGATTCCAGGAAGTCGAAGAGAGACTCAGAGGCAGGGACTTGAGTGCCAGAAATTGTCTGTGAGTGAGTATCTGAAAAAGCCAAGAGCTGTACAACATGGGCTTTCTAGAGGCAACTATTTAATGCTTAATGTATAACCTTTCTCAGTTCATCCGGAAGAGAGTCTGGGGAGAATACAGTCCATCTCCCTGTCCGTGTTGGACTCCCCAGCTATAGAGGGAGTTTGGGGTCCAGGTATCTTCCCAATTCTGAGCTCTCCCCTGCTTTAGGTCCAAACTTGAGGATGGAAGAACTCAAATGTCTCCATTCCATGAACTTGACCTAGAGTCCCATCCCTAATGAACCACAAGAAGGTATCCCACACCCACCCTTCCTTCACTTGTTCAACAAACATGAAGTGCCAACCATGTGATGTAAATAAAAAAAGCTTTCAGTCTCACCAAAGATGGATATGGCAGCAAATAATTAAGCACACAATGACATGTGCTGAAAGTAGAAATTGTACTTCATGGAGTTTAATCTGGTCTGGGGCAAGCATGAATAGGGAAACCTTCCCAGAGGAAACATCACTGAACCTGAGATCTGAAGGCTGAATAGGAATGGAGAAGGGAGTTTCAGAGAGCAGGAATAACAAGCATGAAGGCCTTGGGGCCTGGGAGTTTTGTGGAAAGAAATCCTGAAACCTTACCCTTCCACTAATGTTACTATATAGCAGTTTCTTCCCTCTTAGTAACCTTCCCACAGGATGAATTTCTGATTCCAAGTTTCTAGGTCCATTATTGACAAGTTGCCATTCACTAAGGTAAGTTTTCTAGTGCCCATTTTAGAGATGAGAACATTGAGTCCCAGAACTGTCTTGGGCTGGTTGCTACATAGGAAGTCATAGATCGTGTTTCTGCTCTGGACCATGTCCTCCATACACCCGACCTGCCTTTCTCCCTCTTTGCTCCTCTGCCCTAGCCTAGTGAACTCTGATTATTCAGAATATTTCTGGGGGATGATGCTTCCCTGTCCTTCCATAATCCCAGTCAGGGATAAGAACACTCCTGGAGTCCCAGATGAGTACATTCCGAGAGATGCTTCTCTAATGTCTCCCTGAGCGTCCAGCTATCATTAAAAACACTCACATACCACAGACACAGACCACCTGGCTGGACCTGGGCTTCCTCTGACTTTCCACATATACTGGGGCCTCTCCTTCTCTCCTGAACCCCTGAGTCAACTACGATGGCTACATTCCTTTCCAAAACCGTATCTTCCGAGGTACAAAGAAGGAGCAACCAGCCCTCATTTGGTTGGGATTAACCTATGATAGGCATTCTGCTTGTGAAATATGGAAATTACTGGGGGTCTTATTTGTCCATTCTCAAAGTCCATCAACAAGTCAACAAACTGCTTTGAGCCATCATAGTGTTCTTGCCTATAACTAGCATAATTCTTACACCTCCTACCTACTGACAAAGTTCTAAATACTTTAGATATCCCTGCATTAGGATAAATTATAAAGAACTTTTTCAACATCATCACCAGTGTGATACAGGACAGATCCCCCTCCTCAGTTGAAGGCTAGTTAAGGACTAACCTTGATTTTTTTAAACACTGGATATGACTAAATCTATCATTCCAAAAAGCAAACCAAAAAAATCTATCTTTTTAAAGTGGTTTATGGTTTCTGTGTAGTAGTATATCAGAAACTTCTCCCCGTGTGGGGTTTAATCTTTATACAGAAGTATGTTACAGCCACAACGCCTTCAGTTATGAGTTAGAGAAATAAAAACCTAAACCAGCTTAAGCAAAAGAGCAATTCAGTGTCTCAGGAAACTAGGAAGGACACTAAGGTAGCTCCTCTAATCAAAGACCCATAAAACCCAGAGCTTCAAGGGTGCAACCTTACCCAAGTGCCTCTTTCCTACTCTTTTGAGCCCTGTGTTTTGTCTCTGTTTCTAGTTTTATTCTAAAAGCAGCAATGACAACAAAACTCTCCATGTTATGGGAAAAACAGCCACAGACAGCCCCAAATTCACTTCCTTCCAGCATACCCAAAATAGCAGATTAGAGAAGTCTCTATTCTATTGTTTGTGTATAAATTTCAGGGAAGAACTCTGGTTGGTCCTGACTTTATCATGTTCTTACACCAAAGGTACTATGATTGGTCAGATCTGGGTCACATAACCATCCTAATTGCAAAGAAGGTCAGGGACCATGATCAGAAGCAGGGAAATGAGTGCAGTGGTCTAATCATGGCTACCTGCAGCCTCAATTTCTTGGGCTCCAGCAGTCTTCCTGCTTTAGCCTCTTGAGTAGCCAAGTACAGGTGTGTACTGTCATGCCTCAGTAATTTTTTTTTTATTTTTTTTCCCTTTCTAGAGGCAGGGTCTGGCTATGTTTAACCTGGTCTTAAACTCCTACCCTCAAGCAATCCTCAGCCTCCCAAAGTGTTAGGATTATAGGCATGAGCTACTGCATCCAGACAAAATGTGTTTTTTGAAATCCCTGAAGTATTTATACCTTTGATCCAAGAAGTCAATTTCTATGACTGCAGTTTTAGGAGGGAAAGGTGTAGAAAGATATATTTACATATAATAATCCTCATTTAAACACTGTTTTCAATATCAAAAATAAATAAATAAAACCTATAATATTAAATAAATTTTTAAACAGTAATTAAATGGGATATTAATAATCTTTAAAGATTATGGTGGCTGTCTATACACGCTGACATGAAAAGAAGCTTATGTTAATAATTTTTATTTAAAAATCAGCTACAAAAATATTTGATCAATTTTTAGTTTATAAAAAAGAATATTTACTTTTGGAAGCAGCATTTAAATGGGAACAGCAGTGGGTTTCTTGAGTGCAAGAATGTTCTGTTTCTTGATATGCTTGCTGGTTACGAGGGTGTATTCACCTTGTGAAAATTCATCAACTTGCCTACTTATGATGTTTGAACTTTCTTCCTGCCATATATACTATACTTTAGTAAAAACACTTTGTGCAAATGCACAAATGTAAAGAAAAAGGCTTAGTGTGATTATCTCTGAATAAAGTAATAACAGTGACTAAAACTTTATTCTTTATACCAATCTTTGTCTCTTTTTACAATGTGTGTTTGTATTATTTTTCTACTCTGGAAAAAAATGCTATGTCCATTGGAGATGGTAAAATGCTGAACAGATGAGATCAAAGAACTAGAATTTCAGCAGGGAGTAAGTAGGACTGGTCAGTCTGTGTAAGACTTAAAGGTACAAACCAGTCTACAGAGAGGAGGCATAATGGAACGTGTTGGTTAGCATAGGTGCTATAACAAATAGAACAAAATACAATGGCTCAAACACAACAGAAGTTTCTTTCTCACATGGTCAGTTTAGGGACGGTCTTTCACATGGGTGGAGAGCTCTGCTCCACGTTGACATTCAGGAGCCCAGAATGGTGGTACGTTTTCCTTCTTAAACACTTCAGAGATCTCTGTGATCATTATCATTCCTTAGCAGAAGTGAGAAAGAGCATAAAGGCATGCCCATTGGAGATTGTGAGTCAGTACTGAAAGGGGCTCACATTTGTCTGTTTATATTCCATTGGAAAGAAACTTAGTCACACCACACCTAATTTCAAGGGAAGTGAAATTGCAGTAACTTATTGAGCATCTACACGTCCCCATGTATTTTATTGCTGTGGAAGAAGAGGAGAATGGGTGTTAGTGACAATGCACAGTTTATATCACATTACCATGGGGAATAGAAGCAAGAAGGAGAGGTAGGAGGGAAAGAAAGAGCAAGCTGACTTCATCGGAGAACTGTGACAGTCCGCATAAGATCCACATCAAAGTGGTCCAGGTACCTGGCTTCAGCTCATCCCAGGCCAGGGTGAGGCTCAGCATTCACAGATATGTACATAGCATAGGTAGCAATGACCTGGTTCTAGCGGACTGTCTGATTTGACATGAGCTTGGTAAAAGCTTTGATCATAATGCAAAACAGAAGCACAATCATGTTCCCTGGGCAGGAGTTTGGAGAGGATCCCCCAGGTGCATATTTATGACAGAAGAGTGACTGCCAGGCTGCCCTTCCCCATGGTCCCAGTACTAATAGGTCTTATTCAGAGTCTGAACAGGGCTGAGCTTCTAGTCTAAGGCCTGAAAATTCCAGCTGGCGTAGAACGGAACCAACAGTGTGTCTATTACATGAACAAAGGTGAATGATGTGAATGCCTCCTTTTGCCTCTCTGGTAGGGAGTGACAATGAAACAAAGCACTAGGTTTAACATTTCACAAGTCACCAAATTCTACCCGCCTTTGTCTTTCCCAAATAAATTATGCACAAAAGAGCCCTCCACTTCCCCATCTGCATCACTGGACCCTTTGAGAAGTGCATTGGATGTCAATTCACAAACCCCAGACCCTCTCTGTAAGGACAACAGTCAGTCTCAGCACAAAGAAAGTTGAGCAGTGCCTGCAAGCAATGTGTGGGTGGCAGACGCACAAATACGTGTCCAAATGAATATTATCCAGAACGTATTAGCTGATAACATGCACCCCAAAATCAATATGAGAATTATCTCCTCCACACAATTGGCACAAAAGAAGGAAATTTGCAGCATCCCTTCAACACGGCCCAGCTATTGTCAACCTGGCATGCAGGATGATTAATGCACAAGTGACTACACATCAGGATTTCGATTCGTACGATTATGCGCATGGACCATTTTTTCCCCTTTATGGATCCTTAGCACTTAACTTACTCAATGGTTTTTATTTGCATTGATCACATTTTATGGTATGATTAAATTTGTATGGAAGAGAACCAATTAGTTTTGTTTTACACTTATTGAATGCACTTTAGAGTCAGACAAATTAACTCTCTACAGTTAGGTTAATTTATCCAGTGGCAGGAGGCTTGAAGGGCCAGGCAGGTTCTTACCCACAGCTGGGTAGGGTGGTCATGGGGGAGAGGGTCTGATGGAGCTGGACCCCTGAGAAATGGGCGTCTGACCACCCAGGAGATCTCTGTGAAGTCCAATGAGGTTTCTCTAAGAGAATGAACACCAGGCTTTTAGCTCCATGTAAATTTCAGGAGCCCATCAAGCTTTGTCTGACAAGGAAACATTTTTCTCCTACAAAACATAAGAGCAAATGGAGGGAAGTCCTAGTGCCCCACCCCAATTATTTGGTAACAGAATCCAAGCTCATACCCCTCACAGTACAACAGTCAGTAAGTCAAGAGACAAGGTGTTGAAGCAAGGAAAGCAACTTTATTTGGAAGGCCAGAAAACCAACAAGATGGCAGACTGGTATTCCAAAGAACCATCCTGCATTTGTACAAACTTTAGGCTCCTTTTATTGTTCAGGGAAGGGGGAAGAGGAGAGGATTGAGGAATGTGGCTATGTGCTCTGGGGCAGGCTGCACTGAAACTAATGAGGAGCTGTGTGCATCAGGGCAGGTTGTTTAATTCAGAAGTTACAGGTTAATGAGGGATGGTCAGTCTTGGTGTCAGGAAGTCTGTGGCTGAGGCTATCTGAATTCCTATCTAAGTTCCTATACTTTGCAGAAATTGCCACCATTTCTTGAAAACAACTCATAAAGTCAAGTAGTCAGTTAAAAAGTTCCAAGGCTCTGGTCATCACATCCTAAGTCTCAGAACAGTCAATGGTTTCTTCGGAGGCCTCTCCCCTTGACTTGCAAACAGCTGCTTCCTTGCTGCAGCCTCTCCTGGTCTTTCCCTCTGCGCTTGCGCACCCCTGGTATCTTTCCTTGCTACGTCCAAATTTCCTCCTCTTATAAAAATACTCAGATTGGATTAAGGCCCACATTACGGGCCTCACTTTTACTTAATCACTTCTTTAAAGGCCCTAGCTCCAAACACAGTCATATCCTGAAGGTTAGGGCTTAAACATATGACTTTTACAGGACACAATTCAGTCCAGAACAGCACCGCTTTATATTACATATTTATTTGCGATCATAAACTCCACGGGAGACTTTGTTTTCCTCACCACATAAACCTAACACTTAAGACAATGTCTGGTACATAACAGGTACTAATAAACACTTGTCAAATGACTGAATGAACAGAGCTTGGTATGACAGTTACAATAGCTCCTGCCTCCAGCACGAAGACATCCACAGACAGAAGACCTTCGGACACTGCCCCAGGATCAGCTTTTGTTGCATTTTTCCTGTGACTCTAGAATTCTGCAAAAGCCCTGGAACTGATTTATTTGGTGCTTTTATTCCTAAAGCTATGAAAACCTTGAGCTTCAGGGTTGAAGGGGAACTTAGCATCACTGGATTCAACTTACTCAGCAGTAAAGGAAACCCCTTTATGCCATGGCGGGAGCGGGGTGGGGAACAGAGTTTCACTCTGTTGCCCGTGCTGGAGTGCTGTGGTATCAGCCTTGTTCACAGCAACCTCAAACTCCTGGGTTAAAGTGATCTTCCTGCCTCAGCCTCCTCAGTTTGGGCACTCACCACAACTCCCAGCTAAATCTTCTATTTTTAAGTAGAGATGGGGTCTTGCTCTTGCTTAGACTAGTCTCAAACTCCTGAGCTCAAGCTCAGGCTGGTCTTGAACTCTTCAGCTCAGGAGAAGCAATCTTCCCTCCTTGGCCTCCCAAAGTGCCAGGATTACAGACATGAACCACTGTGTTGGGCCCTTTATAGAATTTCTTGATAACTTCTTATGATCAGGGGTGGCGACTAGATACCCCTTACCACTGGAAGCAGCCAGTTCTATGGGTGAATGGCTCTGACTGTTAGAACCTGTTTTGTGCACGCAAAAGATACATAAACAAAGTTTTCTTTTTTTAACAAGTGGTTTATAATAGTGAAAAATGAAAACAACTATCTCTAGGTAGGTACATGGAGAGCATACTGATTTACCCATACAGTGGAGCGATTTTTGTCAATTCAAATTAATTCATTGTATCTACATGCAACTAAATATAAATCTCAAAAAACACAATATTGATATGTACAATATGATACTATATAAACATACATACATATATTGATCCGTGTATATGTTATTTATTTATTTTTTATTCTTAAAGATGGGAGAGGGCAAACTCAGAAATCTGCATATATTTTATATGTATATATGTAACACTATTTAATGTTGTATATTACAAGGTAAAAGTACAAAAACATATAGGAAGGACAGGACGCATATCGACCTCAGAGTAGGTTGCCTCTGGGGAAGGAAGGGGAGGGGATGCCTGAGAGTGGTCTCCAGCTCTACCCATTACTTTTATTTCTTTAACAGAAGCTCCAAGTAAATAAGGCAAATGTCAACATCTGTGGCATCCTAATGGTAGGTACACAGTTGAATGTTTATTTTCTGAACTTCTTCAATGCTTGATGTCTTAATTTTTCTAATGTATTTTAGTGGACAGGAAAATGTGTTATTTTTAACTCAACTGACATGAGGCTCCACATTCCAGCTACTGATAGAAGCCAGGAGAACTTTGATCTCTGTGTCTTCCATGCCATATCTGTGGTCTTTCTAGGCAGGGGGGAAGATGCAAGTGACCTTAGCACCAGCCATTAGGCTGTCAACATATGTGCGTATAAAGTCCAATATTCTGGTTAAATTGCATCTAGATATACAGACTTGTAATATTTTGGTTAAATTGCATCTAGACATACAGACTTGTACTTATTTAGTCATTCAATATTTGTAGAATACTGCTGTGTGAATACTAATATTCTTCTCCTCCAGGCCCATAGTCTAGTGAGAGAAACAGATACCTAAGCAGGTCACTAGGGGCAGTGCTGAGCTGGAGAACTTGCACACAGAGCTTTAATAGAGGAAGATTTGACTCACCTGCCTTGGGAGGAAGTGGAAGATACTCAGCTAGAAAGATAACCCCTAGGGGAGCTTTAGGGAATGACCGGGGCATTCCCCAGAGGGTAAGGCATGGAAAGGCTCCCAGGCAGAGGCCAAAGGAATGAAAAGGAGTGGCTCATTTGGTGTGGCAGTAGCAGAGGAGCAGGTGATGGGGAAATAGTAGAGGATGGTGAGTAAAGCCTCCTGTCACTCATGTCAGTGTCTTCATATATGGCTGTGGTGGTGTGTGTTCTTTATGCTGTCTCTTGTAAGACTTGATAATAGCAAATAATATAAATAGGTGAGCATAAAGGTAGCTGGGGACTACCCTTAACTCAGTGAAATTGCAACTCACCTGACCATGTCGTTGGAATTGCCAGTATCTGTTTCCATATACAACAGGTGATATCTGTGTTCTCTTTCATGCATAAAGCTACATTTTGCCGTGCTCTGATTGTTGTGTTTTGAGAATTTACAGGGTTCAACAGGAAGACAAGTAGAAAATAAATCAGAAGGTGTAGGAAGGATCAGATAATAAAAAGCTTTTGGCTTTATCCTATAGGAATCTGGGAAGGATCCAGGAGCAAGAGAGTGAGCAACTGTGGTTAATCTTTCCTATTTGTGTTATTGCTTTGGAAGCCATGTGGAATGAGATTTGGAGAAGGAAAACCATTGAGGAGGCATTAAACATAGAGTGAATTAGTGATAGACCTCAGGCAATGTATGTGGATTATTTAGATTAAGGATTAATCCCTCCCACAACCCTTAAACTGCAATGTCTCTGCACAGCAAAAGTGTATGACTTGCTCAGACCCAACACAGTTGTTCCTGGCTACACATCAATCTTTCGAGAGTCTCTAGGAACCCAGGCTCCCTCAGTGTTGTGGCTCTGCCATCTCCAATACTTGCCTTCCCACTTTACTGTGCTCATCTACATCAATTCAGCAACCAGGGAAGTGCATGGGCACACATGCATGAGACAGTTTACAGGTCAGGTAAAGTGGCTCATGCCACTTCTGCTCATGTTCTGTTGGAAAGAACTCAGTCACACAGCCATGTGAAATGGCATTAGCTATGTCCCCAGAAAGAAGAGGTAATGGATTTGCTAAATAGTTTCCCAGCTGGTGCCACAGGTCTAAGCAGAAAGGGCCAGATTGAAGGGTGTATTTTAAAACTACTTGAAGGCCATCACAAGCACTCTGGATGGAGTTGTCTGCCCATGGCTGGGAACTCTCAGCAGGTAACTGAACCTTCTCCAGGGAGCAAATACAGAGCCTACTGCATGGGAAATCTTAGAGGCAGCCCCTGCCACAGCACAGTGGCACATGAGGTCAGACACAGAGTCTCAGGGAAGTGGACAGGCTGAGGTGGAGAGTAGGACACAGAGGCACAAACCAGGGCTGTTACTCAGGAGAGACAGAGAGGAAATACTCACTGTCCGGTCCACGCTTGTGCTAAGTCCAATATGCCAATATTCCAGAGGCTAGAAAAAACACAGATTCAGAAAGGCAAAACAGACTGAAGACCAAAGGCCAAAAAGTCTCCAATACTTGATTTAAAGACTAAGTTTTTAAGACAAGAAAACATATGTACCAGGGCTGATCTCTCCATGACTAAAAACCATTGCCTGCCTGTTGGTTACCAATAATTAGCATTTACTGAGCACTTACTATGTTCCAGGCACAGATCTAAGCACATACATGCATTATCTTATTTAATTTTCAAAACAACTCTGTGTAGGAAAGGAACCCTCATAACCCTGATAAGGCAGCCATTCTAGAAAATCAGGCCAGAAACCAACAATCCCCTCCCCAGACTCCGGGAGTGCCTCAAGGCCAGAGTTTCTGGAAATACCCTGCCTGTGATCCTGACTCACAGTAGAGAAGAGCCCTTGGTGATACTCCAGGATTGCTTCCCCATTCCAGCTATACTGGTAAGTCTAATAAAAGCCTTTTGCAACTGCTGGCACCTGGTCACTCTCCACTCTGCTTCTTCCCTCTGTTAAAGTCTTTCCTTGTCACTGGACTGGCCTCCTCTCCTTTCTTGCAGACCCTCACACCATTTCTATGCCAGAATCTCTCACTCTGGGAAATAGACACTATGATAAATTCCACATTATAAGTGGGAGAAATGAACATCCAAAGGGACTAAATAACTTGCCGCAGGTCACTGATTTGCAGTCTGGCTTTCAAGCCCTGTGAGTCTAACTTCATGATAGCTGTGCCCTGTCGACTCTCCAAGAAAATGATCAGGAGCTATGCCTGCCTGGCCTCCTTGAGGAGTCTTCTCCTGGGCGATCTCAACATTTTGTTACTGCTTGTGGTGTTTTCCAGTTTTTCTTGGTGTGCTCACAGGTCTCTTCACCTAATTTGACTACCACCCTAAGGGGTAACCTCCTCTGGTGCACAATGGAAGCAAAACCAGAGAAAACACATGACACTCCCAAGCTAACCAGCCAATGTGACGCACTGAATCCAGGTCTCTTGCTTCCTCCATCAGTGGACCTTCTGCCACAACCACGTTTCAAAAAACACACAGGCATGCAGAGTACAGGAGAACTCTAGGGGGAACGTGGAGTGGAAATTATAATTGCATCATTTCAAGACACAATTTACCCTTTTCCTTTCCCAGAAAGCCAAGGTGAGGCCCAGAAATTTATCTCCAAAGAGAACCATCTACCTGGAACCAAAGTGAGAAGTTTTTCTTATGTGTTGTGCTAAGGCCTTTTTCAGACTCTGGGGGAATAACGCTTTGATATGTTAACTAGTGTGGGAGGGTGTGTTTTCATTACTATAAGTTCCTGTTGCTCCAGGGCGCTTCCTCTGCCCACACAGTGGTTGGGTTGCCAGCATTCTGCCCCAGAGAAGGCATGTTGCAGCTCTGAGCTCTGAACACAAAGACATTTTGTGAGTCAAAGATATTCAGTGACCCTAGAATTCCCCCTCAAAAACATAGAAAACACATTCCCAGACCAAGTAAACATTTACCAGGCTTGAGCGAAGGAGAAAAATTAGAGGATAGGAGAGTTTGGCTTTCGTGAGCCAACAAGAAGAGGCTTTGTGCCCTCCCCGTAAGCCCAATCGTAGGGTAGGGGCTGGAGGAATTGCAGAACCCTGAGATATCTGTGGGGACTCAAAAGCAAAGAAGGCCCCTGTTCTCCATCTCAGGACCAAAGTTTCTGAATATAGCAGGACCCCAGAGCCCCTGCACCAAGCCAGAGTGGGAGCAGAAAAGCTTTCTTTGTACATCCTGAGGTGAGCCTGAGACAGGCTAGCAGAGTTGGCCTCAGACCCTGCATGGAATAAGAACCACAGAATGTCTCTACGGGCCCTCGGTGGAGAGATGGTGTAAACTCAAGCAGTTGGTAGATGGACAGGAAGGAAGACAGCAGGGACCTCTATGGATGGAAGACAAGGCCAGATGGGGATTCCATGCGTCACAGGGGAAACCAGCAAAGATGGATGGCAACACCAAGACCAAACACTCTGTCCTCCTCTCCCAGTGACACCTGCTGAGGTCTTGGCACCTCCAAATTTAGATGTGACCCCAGGCAGAGGGAGAATGGCAACTTGACTAATGTTCAGTCTACCAGCTGAGTCAAAACCACATATATTTTTAAATTCTATTTATTCTACTCCTGAGATTGTAAGATGAGATTTATTATACCCACCATAGGACCCCTCAACCCCCAGAGCCCAGCTCCACCACTCTGAGCTGCACCAAGAGATTCTCAGACTGAGCAGAGACTGGATTTCTGGGGATATTGGCTCCTTCACTGCCTCCAGCTGCCTGTGCCAATAACAAATGGCTCTGTTGGAGCAGGTGGTGGGGTGGCAGGGCCCAAGAGGGTCTTGGAAGAAGGGCCCTCTGCAGCAGAGCTGCCATTGGCTGGCTGCAGACTGACCACAAAAGTCATGGAGAGATGGAAGGATCCCAGGCCTGACAATTGATATCTTCATCCCTGGATGGGTTGTGGGATCCCCCCTTTCTCCTCTTCCATGAACCCCTGGCCCTCACCTTGTTAGGACCCCTCTCAGCTTGGCTTCAGTGGACCCAGTGTCTTCCATTCCACTCTTCCTGACTACCTCCAAAGACAACCCTCTGGCTCTTTCCCTAATTTAAGAAAAAAATGCAGTCACAGTAGAGAAAAGAGAGACACAATTACTGTCATCATTATGATGATGGCTAACATTGGTAGTGTCTGAAGCATGTCCAGGTGCTCTGCCTGTGTGGTATCTGTTCGCCCTCACTACAGCCCCAGGAGGTAGACACTATTATTGGTCATATTTGTGGTGAAAGTAATACTATTGGGACCCAGGTTTTCCTGACTCCAAAACCCGCAAGCTTAACCACTGTGTTCATGGTTATTAGAAAGGTTACAGTTTTTCAGGGCTCAACTCAGAAACATAACCTGGATTGTGACACCAAAATGATTCTATATCCTATCAGCAAAGAAGCTCTTGCCTGGATGGGCCAAATTATGGGATGGAATAAAGCTGTCCCTGAAGACCATAGGAATCTGTACCTACGGTGAAAAGAATCTGGGAACAGTTGTGTTTGGCACGTCATTCTTCCCTACCTGTGCGTTCCAGCTGCCAAGGCATCTAAATGAACACCAGGAGTCAGCTATCCATCAGCTGGCTCACCTAAGCTGCCAGAAGACTATGCAGATGTTTGCCTGAATGAGGGTTAATGACAGTATCACTCACCTGGCTTTCACAGGCTTACAAAATTATACTCTCTATTCCTTTCTGAATACTTTGCATGAAAGAGACTTATGTTCTAGCAGGAGACAGTTCGAAGCTGACCCCCAGTACAAATTACCAAGCAGCATTTTCTTGAGCCAGAACTTGAAGGAGTTAGCACACTGCTCTATAGGGAACGGTTGGGTGGGTATTGATGCTAATGCAGGAAAAAAAAAATGAACAGGTTGTAGGTAGGATTGTTTATGTCCCATCCATCATTTTAAAGTCAATGATTTGACTAAAACCTTGAAACACAAAGGACTTTAACTCTTCCATTTGTAAATTGGTGAAACTGGCCAAAACAAACTGACAAAAATAAAACAAAAACAAAAAAAGAGAAAGAAGGAAGAAGAAGTGGCCTTGTTAGATCACATAACTGAAAGGTCCATGTGTATGTCAGGGGTGGCTGGATCTGGGTGTTTTTAATTAAGCCATCAGAAATCTGTCTCCCCATCTCTTGCATCTTTTTCTTTTGTGTTGTCTCCACTCTCTGTGGACTCTACCCTCACAATGGCAAGTTGCTGAATGAAATCTCCAGATTCATATCAACCCAGCTCAGCAACCCTAATGGAAAGAGTGTTTATCTTTCCTAATAGCTGCTGTAAACGTTCCCAGAGTGATTCATTCATGCAGGTTCAATCACATACTCATCCCTACAACTATCAATTCCCACAACTCAAAATGGCCAACTCCGGGTCTTGAGCTCAATTCTGGAGCCACAGTAAAGTTTGTTCAACAGAATGACAGAAAGTGAGAAATCAGGGATTCTTCCGGTGTAGCAAGAAGAGAAAGTCTGGGTAGTCCACTCCACTGAGGAGGACTTGCTGAGGAACCAGAATTGACTGAGTACCTCTCTGAGCCAGGAGCTCTGTTCTATGTCAGCCCATAAAGCTTCTCAGAATCCCGATAAAGTACCTTTGATCCTCCCAATATTTTTGTTGTTGTTGAGGAATCTGAGACTCCAAGAAGGCTAACAGTTTGCTCCATGCAACACAGGTTCAATTCAAAATCACACTAACTGAGTTCATTATCAGGGCTCCATCTTCCATTCTATGACGTGGCCCAGAAAGACAATTAAGAATCCAATTTTAAAAGCATCTCAGTTCCAAAACAAGTGCTATGTGATGAGATTACTGTGCACTAATTATTCTTCTCTGAGCTATAGTGTCCACAGTTGTAAAATGAGAATGTTATCCTAAATTAGTGGTGGTAACCAGTAGCAGAGGAGTTTAGGAGTGACATGATTTTCGAAAACCTATAGGATATTCTCTCTTTCAGCCAACCCAACCATGCCAAATGTGACATGCAGCTTCCTTTGGACCCAACAAACATAGGATTGTCCCTCAATGAGCTTGAGCACTCAGTTTAAAGATCACAATGATAAGGTGGCCTCAGTGCTTTGGGCACATTATCTCATTTAATCTTTTCTGTTTTTCTTCCTAGTTATGCAACACTCCAGACATATGGAAAATAACGTGTCAGACACATATATACTCTTTTCCAAGATTAAACAGATGTTGACATTTCATCATATTGCGCTAAAACTCCTTGTAAAGAAATAAAATGTTACAGACACTGGTGAACTGCCCCTTGTCAATTTCGCTTAATCTTTCCCTTTTTTCCTCCTTCCCTAGAGTAACCCCAATAATGTGAAGGAATGAATATGTTTGTGTTAATTTAATTGTTTTATAGATGAATAGGTTTGTGTTAATTTAATTGTTTTATAGATGTATATACTATATATTATATTTTATATGTGCATGTACACATGTAAATATGCGTGTATATGTAATTTTGTGTTTAAAATTTTTATGTGCAATATCTTTTAATAACTTGCTCATCTCTCAAACTTCTTTTTTTTAGTTTGTGCGTCTCTCATTCACTCATTTAAACTGTGATATCATATCCTATTGTGAGTAAACCACAATTTATTTACTATTCCCTAAATGAGAGAAATGTTGGTGGCTTTTACCTTCTTGCAGTTACAAAGTACAGCAGTAACAATTCTCAGATAGTTCTCCTTGGGCACATAAGGGAGTTTTTCCAGCACAAACATTTAGAAATGGAATTGGTAGGTAATCAATGTGGACATCTTCAACTTTACTAGGGAATGCCAAACTGCTGCTCAAAGTGGTTTTACCAATTTATGTTCTCATCAGAAACATGAACTTCTATTTCTCCACGTCCTCACCAATGCTTGTGTTGCCAGATTTATTGATTCTGTCAATGTGAAAAGTACAGAATGGTATTTCACTGTTATATTTTGAATAGACCCAGTAGTGGCATTGAGAACATTTTTATGGTTTGTTGGATATCAGATTTCTTTCTTTGAATGGCTTTTACATGTACTTTGGCATTATTGGGTTCTCTGTTTCTTAAAGATTTGGAGGGGTCTTAATACGTCTAGAGCAGTGGTTCTCAACCTTCCTAATGCTGTCACCCTTTAATACAGTTTCTCATGTTGTGGTGACCCCCAACTATAAAATTATTTTTGTTGCTACTTCATAACTGTAATTTTGCTACTGTTATGAATTGTAAATATTTGATATGCAGGATGTATTTAGGCGACCCCTCTGAAAGGGTTGTTCCACCCCCAAAGGGGTCGTGACCCACAGGTTGAGAACTGCTGATCTAAACACTAATCCTTTATGAGTTATATGGTCTGCAAGTATCTTCTCAGACTTTCTACTCCCGGGGTACAAGATGTTCTTTGTCACACAGAAGTTTTCATTTAATGTAGTGGTATCTATCAGTATTCTCTTTCATGACTTTATTTTATTCTGTTGTATTTAAGATCCTTTTCACCATCACCATCTCATAAAAAGGTTCTCCTAGGTGCTCTTCTGAAGGTTTTACGTCCTTGGCTTTCACATGTCTAATTTGAATACATCTGGAATATATTTTTTCATAAGTTGTAAAGTTAACCACCTCCTTTTATCTCTTTCCATGTGGATAGCAAGTTGTCTCAGCACTAACAGTTCACTAATTCATAATGTTACGTATTCATACAAAACACCCTTATTCCGTGAAGGTCTGGGTCTGGTGGATTTGGAACATGGCTCTATTTTGTTGAGTTTGAATTCTGTGTGGCATCTCCAGATATTACATTATTATTGTATTTTTAAACCAAATCCACCTTTCCACACTCTGCTTTGTGACTCCAGGGCAGGGACTCTGCAAACCCCACTTTTGCTTTGCCAGTTGCTCCTATCAGATGTTGCGAGGAGCAGGATAAGGGACTCGCTCCTCCTGTCTGCGTGTGGTTTCTGTGAGCATCACTCCACCCTCACTTCAGCCAGGGAGCAGCAGTTCTGTCATGGAACTCTACCAGGTGCTTAACCAGCTGGCAGTTTTCCCAACTCCTGCCGACCCAGCGTCATCACGTCCCCCTCAGAGACAACAACCAAAGCGTTGTCCCCTCAGAACTCCGAGTTTAGCTTCCTCTGTTCCTTAGTCCGACTTAGTAGATGACTCCTGTTGTCACTGGCTCTGTGAAACCTTTTGCGTTCCATTTAACCCCCCACCGACAATTGTACATAAGTTTACAGTTCCTCATATCAAATCCTCTTTGTTAAAACAACTCGTGAGGTTTCTGTCTCTTGACTATGCCCTGACTGACACAGCAGCTTTACAGTAACTTTGACACATAAGAAGGAAATATTTCAATCTGACAACTTAGATGGCTATTAAGTTACAAGAAAGACAGAGAGAAAGAGAGAAAGAAAAGAAAGAAAAAAAGAAGGAAGGAAGGGGGGGAAGAATATTTTTCTTCTTCAACATTATCTAGGTTCTTTTTGGCCATTGTTTTCCCACATGAGTTTTATAGACCTCTTGGTGATGTTCTACCAAAATAACAATAATATTATTAATTATAGTAAGTATCGAGACATTTTATAGCAGTTGCACAAATGTATAGATAAATATATGAAAAATAACCATCTCAACTGAGATTTACTTATCTATGCACACAGCATGATTTTTCCATTTTGGGGGGTGTTCTCAGATATTTTTCAGTAGGATGTTTTATTTTTCTCCATAAATTTTATATACATCTGCTAGATTTATTCCTAATTAATTTATAATTTTTTGGTGATGGTACATTGAATCTTTGTAATTACCTTTTGTAATTGTTTCTAGCTGGCTTTTAAGAGTACAGCTATTTTTTTTCTGTAGATTGAACATATTTCCAGCAACTTGCTGAACTCTTGTATTTGTTATTAACATGACAGTATATTCTATAGATTTCTCTATGTAACCATACTAGGTATGAATAGCGACAGTTTTGTTTCTTCCTTCACAATTGTCACACCTGTTATTTCTTTGCATGTATATGTATAGGCATGGGTGTGTATCTTATTACTCAGTCACTATGACTTCTGTTCAGTTTTGAGTAGAAGAACTTCCTTTTCTAGCCAAGATGATAAAACAGATACTAGACTTACCTTCTCACCTAAAAAATCTAACAAAAAATTTAAAATATTATGAAGCAATGGTTCTCAAGACATTGGACATTAGGCAAAGCAGAACAGTGATTTCTGAGAGACAGGAAATAAACAAGGTAAGCCCTATGATGGCCCAACTTACTGGCAAGAGATCTTTCTAGGCTGAAGTACAGGAAAGTGACCCCAAGCAGAGGAGTGACTCTGCTAAATTAGGAAATGGAGCTGATCCAGGGGGCCAGGACAGCCAGAGTTATCAGGACAGGATATCAGAGAGAAAAGGCTAATCAGAGAGAGATCTCCGGAGATATTCAGTAGGTGCCTGGTGAGTCTTCAGCTGCCTACCAGTCATCTCAGAAATATTAGAAAACTTCTGTGAAGGATTATAGGGTACAATATTCAGAAATCACACAAGGCGAGGAAATAATGCCTATTCCCACCAGTCATAGTGAGAAAACACCATTATTCACTGAGCATTGGGTATTGTAATCAAAGGGTTTTGCCTCAGTAGTGGGGCAAAACGCACCCTCAACTAAATGTTAAGTCTCACCTAACAAAACTCAAATGCAAGGCCCAAAAGGATCGAATGGGTTTCAAGTAATGTAACAACATCTGAGAACAAAGTTCAAGAGTGGTCAAGGAGGAAAAAAGACATAGCACACAACAAGATGAAATTTAAAACCAGAAAGCACATCAGAGGTTGCCTATGCAGGAAGGAAGATTGTAAATAGCACCAGAAAACACTTGAGGATAACAGACATGTTCATTGATTGATTGTGGTAATGGCTGCATGGGTATAAACACATGTCTAAATATACCAGACTGCACACATTAGATATGTCCTATTTATGATTAGAAATATCAATTTTACTTCAGTGAAGCTCTTTTTAAAATAGCAAAAATTATGGGACACAGGCAGCCATAGAGATGTACTGTTGCCAACTCTAAAGAAAATCTTACTTACATTCCACCGTTTGTGTACGGTGACTCTGAATTTTGGTAGGTGCTTGTGGATGCAAAATATGTCCTGTATTCTTCTTGTTAAAATTCTTTCTGCCTATCCTTTTATCATATTGTGTGTTTTAAGTACTTGGGTCTACTCCTTTCTCTTGGAGCAAACTAAGGGATTTCCAGTGCCTAACCTTGAAACAGAAAACCTTTTTAACTGCTATTGAGAGAAATTTCAGGAAGAAGGAAATGTTTCTTCCATCCCCAAAGAGCTAGGGGAAAAACAAGAGACTGTATGCCTGCATTGTAAAACTACTGCAAAAGTGAAATGGGGAGAATATTAACAAATTCATCAGCTTTACTTTCCTAGTGAGTGTGGAGAATGGTGTGTAAATATATAATCCTGCTCTGTTTCCTGTTACTATAAACCTGTATGTGGAAACAGTCACACAAAGGGATCTATTAAGTCACCCAGTCATCAGATATTGCCAGTGAAATATAACCTGTACCTTAAATGTCTTCAATTTGAAGCGACTTAAGTTCTTCCTTCATAATTTGTTGCACTGGTAGTAAAATTTAAATTGACATCTGTTTGCTGAAACGTGCAAATCTTTGGAAGTTTCCACGTGACATAAGAGGAGTGGGGCTTGGTTACTTCCTTCTTCATGCATAAAAGTGTAATAAATTCCATGTCTGTTGGCATCTTCATTCAACCCAAGGAACTGACAGTCTTTTCTCCTGAAAGTAGCAATGCTTTTCATCAAGTTAAGGAACTTTCCTCCATTCCAACTGGCTAAAACTTTTTTTTCTTAATTTCTTCATTTTTATAAATTTTATAATTCCTTCATTTTTATAAATTTTAAATTTCATTTTTATAAACTTTACTGAATTTATGGTAAGAATAATGTTTTGTTTTTATATCTTAATACAGCGAACTATGTTAACGAGTTGTTTTTGAATTTTATTTTTATTGTATACAGTATGTTTAAGGTGTACATTATGATGTTTTGAAATCTTGATATACACGTACACAGCGAAGAGATTACCACATTGAGCAAATTAATGTAGTTAACATACCCATTATCTCATGTAATCACCTTGCTTTGGGTGCATGCGTGTGTGACATGAGTACCTACAATCTTCATTTGAAAATTTTCTGCTCATGTCTTTTGCCTGCTTTTTTTTTTTTTTTTTTTTTTTTTTTTTTGCTTGATGGTTGGGTTTTTTTTGGGGTTTGTTGTTGTTGTTTTTAATTTTATTTTATCTTTTTTTTTTTTTTTTGTAACACACCAAGACCCCCCACCCCTCTCCCACCATCAAATTGTAATATGATTTTTTTGTTGTTTATCACTAATTTGATTTAGATCTATGCAGATTCTGGTTATCAGCCCTTTATCTGATGTCCAGCATGCACATATTTTCTCCCATTCTGTGGGTTGTCTATTTGCTGTTTTGATTGTGTCCTTGGCTGTGTAGATGCCTTTTAATTTGATCAGGTCCCACTTATTTATTTATTTTTGTTGTTGCTGAGATTGCTTTGGGGATCTTCAAGAATTTTCTGCCTAGGCTGACATCTATAAGAGTTTCTGCAACATTTTCTTCTAGGATTCTTATAGTTTCCTGCCTTAGGTTTAAATCTTCTATCTATCGTGAGTTAATTTTTGTGAATGGTAAGAAGCCTGGGTCCTATAAAAGTCTTTTGCATGTGACTTCCAGTTTTCCTAGCAGCATTTGTTGAACAGGGGTTCTTTTCCCCCAGTGTATGTTTTTATCTGTTTTGTCAAAAATCAGATGGGAATATTAGGTTGCCTACTATGGAGTACTACCCAGCCATTAAAAAATGGTGATATAGTATCTTTTTGGAGAACCTAGAGCAAACTGGAAACCATTCTTCTAAGTGAAACATCACAAGAATGTAGAAACAGACAGATGTCTTCAATACCAAATTGGAACTAATGCACCAGCACTTCGGTGCACACATGGAAGTAAATCTCAGTGAAAGTTAAGCTGAGGGGAAGGGGAAAGAAGGGATGAGTAAACTCACACCTACTGGGTACAGTGCACACTACCTGGGTGAAGGGCACACTGACGTGTATAACTTTGACTCGATCTGCACAGAAACAGAGTATATAAACACAACATGTACCCCAGAACATTCTTAAATAATCTAAGGAAAGTAAGTAAAATCTCTCTCTTGGCAAAGTATAATATTATGGTATAATAATATTGTAATAGCATATGCTACAATATTATTAACAATACCTTCATGCTATAAGTTGAAGAGGACTTCATCTAGTCCTCTAAACTTATTCATCCTCCATAACTGCAACTTCATACATTTTAAAATAATAAACTATTCTTATGTTGCTGCAAAAATTCCTACTTGGTCACATTGTCCCTTTAATACAAGTTGCTAAGTTTTGTTTGCAGATATTTCACTTAAGATCTTTGTTCCTAAGTATAATTTGAAAATTATTTTCTGTCACCCTGCTATTCTTCTATGATTCTAGTCTCCAGGTTCTATTATCCTCATAAAAGGCATTAGAGAGCTTCCTTTTGTTCTTTTTTGCATTAGAGATTATCTGTTCCTTAAATGTTTGGTAAAATGCCCTTATGTTTGGGGGAGTCTTCTTTTCTAAGAGATAACTTCAAACACAATTTCGTCCCTACCTCTTTTTCTTTTTTTGTTGTTGTTCAGAAATAGGGTCTTGCTTTGCTGCCCCAGGCTGGAGAGGAGTGGCCTGTTCATAGTTCACTCCACCCTTGAACTCCTGGGCTCAAGGGGTCTTCCCACCTCAGCCTCCCAAAGTGCTAGCATTACAAGTGTGAGCCACCATGCCCGGCCTGCTATCTTACAAGTTCAAAGGTTTTCTTTATCATTCACATATATATATTTCCTAATTTCCATTGTGATTTTTTTTCCTTTGGTGCATAGATTATCTACACATGTGTTGCTAAATTCTAAAATATGTTATCTGTTTTCTTGGTTTATAGTTTTATGGCATTGTGTTTAAAGAATGTGGTATTTGTTGATAGTTTAGATTTACTATGTGGCTGGACCATAGTCATTTTTTCTAAGCATTACATGAATTTTAAAAATTACTTGCAAAATTCTATATATGTTCATTAACTCAAAACTTACTAGTTTTGTTACCCATATTTTCTACAGTCTTGTCATTTTTTGTCTGTTTCACCTCTCATGTACTAAGAGAGAGATGTGTTAAACTCACCTATTCTGATAGTGGATTTCTATACTTATCATTGTAATTTTTTCAACCTACTTTTTTATTTTTAATTTATCTTTATAAACTATACAAGTCCAGAAGTGTTATATATTCCTAACAGATTATTCCTATTACCATTACATAACAACCCTTTTTTCATTAATAATATATTTCTCTTTATAAATATTTTGGTTTTTATTAATATAGATGCATAAGATTTATTTTGATGAGTGTTTGCTGGTGTATATTTTTCATTTGTAATTGATTTTATAAAAGAGGGGTCAGCAAACTATTTTCTAATGACCAAACCCCACCACTACTTGCTTTGTAAACAAAGTTTTATTGGAACACAGCCACATTCATTCATTTACGTATCGCCTATGTCTGCTTTTGGTCTGCAACAGCAGAGTTTAGCAATTGTGACAAAAATTTTATGGCTGACAAAGCCCTAAAATATTTATTATCTGGTTCTTTACATTAAAAGTTTCTTGATCACTGTGTTATAATATTAAATAGATCCAGATGAGTATTTATAACATGTGGGTAAGGCAGGAAGCAATCCATGAACATCTGTATCCCCAATATCCAGTATAAGAAATAAAACTTCACAAACACCTTTGAGCTGTTCTTAGGTCTCTCCCTGATCTCAGGCTGGCCGTTCTCCCTCAGATTCAGCCTCTGCCCGCCCATCATTTATACTTATCCCTCCATTGTTTCTCTTTATAACTGCACCATGTTGATATCCATAAACAACATATTGTTTAATTTCCCTTAGGTTTTGAACTTTAAATAAATAGAATCATAGCATATTATTCACCGACAATTTTATTTTTTCATTCAATTCATTGTGTTTTTGAGATGTGTCCTTGTGGGTGCATGTAGCTGCAGCTTATTTTCACTGCTCTGTAAGAATCCCATTGTAGGTACCAAAATGTAATTTTTCCCTTCCAAAGCTGATAAGTATTCCCCTTCCTTCTGCTATTAAAAAGCATATTGCTATGTACCTTCCTGTTTGTACTGCATGCTGCACATGAGCAAGCATTTACCCAGGATAAATATCTAGAGCCCTGGTGCATTTCCTGGCTACAATTATCTTCCCTTTTACCAGAAAAGACCAAATCACTTTCCAAAGTGGCTACAAATTCACCCTCCCATCGGAAATGGATAAGATTTGCCATCATGCCTTAGACTCACCAACAACTGACATAGTTTTCTTTTCAGTCAATTAGGTAATGTGATATCTCCTGGTTGTTTTAATTTTTATGTCTCAGACTGTTGATAGGTGGACCATCTTTTCATGTGGTGGATGACAGATACATTTCCACTTCTGTGAATACCTTTACAAGTTATTTGTCCATCTTTCAGTTTCATGATCCTCACAGTATGGCTTGCATTTTAACTCTCTTTTTGTTTGTTGTTTTTCTCAGGAGGTTATTATTTATGTCATCTGATTTATTAATCCTTCCCTTTATGATTTTTGTTTTTCATGTGTTGTTTGAAAAATATTGTTAACTGATTCAAAGTGACAAATAAGTCCTCCAATATTGTCTTCTAAACAATTTTGTTTGCCTTTCACATTTAGACACCTGTAACTTAATCCACCTGTAATTAATTTCGAGGTTGGTATGCGGTAGGGATACAACTAGTCCATCTCTATGTCACATTATCTTAATTAGCATGTATTAATTATAATTTTAAATAATATAGCTTTATATTAGTTTTAATATGAGGTAAGATAAGTTTCCCCTTATTTTTCTTCTTTATGAATGTCTTATGTATTCTTAGTCCTTTATTCTTCCATAAAATTTAGTACCATATTAGCATCAAACTCTACAAAGAAAAAAATCTGTTGGAATCTTAATGTGAATAGCATGACTCTTTAGATCAACTTGGGAAGAACTGACACCTTTATCCTACATAAAATTGAGTCATCTTATCCACACACATAAAATATCCCTTTATGTCTCCTTTAACTTCTATCAATAATGTTTTATAATTTTCTCCTTAAAGATCTTACAAACCTTTAGATTTAGATTTCTTTAAATATAGTATAAGCAGTATATATTTTATTATACTTTGTACCCATTGCAGGCTGGTTATTACAATGCAATTTATTTTTATGCATTAAATTGTAAGAAGTGTGTTAAATTCTCTTTTATTCATTCTAATAATTTATCTATAAGTTTTTTTGAGATTTTTCTATGTAAATATTGTATCATCTAAAAATCTTCCCAGTTTTCTTCTTCTCTATAGCTTTTTTTTCATTATTAAATCATAGCTGTGTAAATTAATGCTATCATGGGGTACAGAGTGCTGTTTCTATATACAATTTGAAGTACTTTCATCCAACTGGTTAACATAGCCTTCGTGTCATTTTCTTAGTTATTGTGTTAAGACATTTATATTCTACATTTAGAAAGATTCACATGTACCCTTATAGGATGAACCATAGGCATGATCCCACCAATCACCCTCCCTATATCCATCCTCTCTCCTCCCCTCCCCTCCCTCTCCCCTCTCCCCATTTTCCTGGGCTAAAATTGGGTTATAGTTTTCCTATGAAAGCTATAAATTAGTTTCATAGTTGGGCTGAGTACATTGGATACCTTTTCTTCTATTCTTGGGATACTTTGCTAAGACGAATATTTTCCAGCTCCATCCATGTAAACATGCTGGAGGTAAAGTCTCCATCTTTCTTTATGAACTTTATAGCTTGTATTTATTTTCTTACGTTACTGTGCTGGCTAGGACTGCCACGATAATGT
>CAUYQV010120291.1:0-10925 GCA_963574575.1 Galagoides demidoff | reverse complement strand
GTGGTCCCAGCTACTTGGGAGGCGGAGGCAGGAGACTCGCTTGAGCCCAGGAGTTGGAGGTTGCTATGAGCTGTAATGCCATGGCACTCTACCCAGGGGCATAGCTTGAGGCTCTATCTCAAAAAAAAAAAAAAAAAAAAGATACATTATATATACACATGTACACTGTAATGTTATATAAAAATGTATCTTATATGCACATACACACTAAATACAGACACTATGCATGTTACATAAATGTGCATGTTATAAACACACATATATACACACTTTACATGTTATGTACTATATATAATATATACACACATGTGCACGCTATACATGGTATATAAATATATATTACATATACATGTGTGCACAGACATACACACTATGTATATTATTTAAATAATACTGTATATATTATATATACATGCAATGCATATTTTATAAATAAATATATATACACATAATGCATATTATATGTGTATAGATAATGTATATACACACATATATACACATACACTATGCACATGATATAACTAATATGTTATATATACACACACATATACACATACATAGGCATTATGTATTTTATTTAAATAATATATATTATATACCTACACATACATATAACCTATGTATATTATATAAAATATATACATATACTATGTCTATTATGTAATATATATTATATGTACATATACACACACTATATAATATAAAGTATATCATATATACACATGTATATTCATACACACACTAGATATTATATAAATAATGTGCATATACACATACACATAAAATATATGTGCACACTGTTACATAAATAATACAATATGCACATATTGTGTATATTATATAAAGTATATTAGGAACACACATAAAATATGTACTATATACATACTATATTAATGTATATCACATATGTGCACATATACACATAAAAATATACACACAGTATGTATGTCATATAAATATATGTTATATACACACACAAGTTTGTCCATACACACTACATTATATAATCACACCATAAAAACACACACACGCCCACCATTTTTTTCTTAAGCCACTTAAGATGCAGCACTGCATGGCTGAGCCCTGCTGAGCTGTGGGCTGTCACCCTGCCGGGGTATAACTGTCCTTGCACCACACAGACTGCAGCCCACACAGCAGCACTGAGGCTGAGCTGCGGACATTGGCATCACTGCACACTTGGGTGCAGTCTCCACCGGCTCAGGAGCCTCCACGAGCTCGGCAGCTCCAGGAGCCAATGCAGTTGTTGCTTCTTTTCCTTTTTTTTGAGACAGGATCTTGCTCTTTTCCCCAGGCTGGAGTGCAGAGGTGTCATCACAGCTCACCGCAGCCTCAGACTCCTGGCCTCCAGTAGTGAGCCTCCTGCCTCAGCCTCCTAGGTCTCTGGAATTATGGGGGTGAACTACCATATCTGGCTGTACTTCCCTAAGCCAGTTTGAATCAGGTGACTTTTGCTTACCAAGTCCTATAACCCAGGGAATGGGGGCTCTACTTGGCTGTTATCAGGGGCAGAATGAAGGTACAAATCTGGATGAAGGTGAGTAAATGGATGACTTCAACAGAAAGTCATTTCTATAAACTCTTATTAACAGCGTGTCTCTCTGAGGCAGACATGTCCTACCTGGCACTCAGCTCCTGGTTTCCATCCTGGGGCAGAAAAAGTGTTCCATAAATCACTCAGCTGGTCTTGTCTCCTGGACAGGCTGTTATAGTAAGTCCCGTCTGTGCCCTAACATGGAAACAGTCGTGAGACAGGACTCGTTTGTCAGGTGGCCTCTTCCCAGCCCTGGGCTTCCCTCCCATCACAGCAGCCTGGAGCTGCTGTCCACATCACCGCCTGTCTGACCCATAGAGCTGTGCTAGTGACCGTCTACTCACTGGAAGCTACAGTCAGGCTGTGTCGCCCGTGCATGGAGAGGACACCACGCGGGGCTTGTGGCAGTATTTTAAATGACTGCCTTCTCCTTCGTGTGGGGTGGCAGTCCTCCGTTCATCCAAAATGCAGACATTTATGATGGGTAGAAGGAAAAGAGAGAAAGGAAGAATGTGTCTCCATGAAATGGAAAGTACTCTATCTTCTAAGGAAAGTTCTTTTTTTTTCAGAGACAGAGTCTCACTTTGTTGCCCTTGGTAGAGTGCTGTAGTGTCACAGCTGACAGCAACCTCCAGCTCTTGGGCTTAGACAATTCTCTTGCCTCAGCCTCCCGAGTAGCTGGGACTACAGGCGCCCGCCATAAAGCCCGGCTATTTTTTGTTGCAATTTGGCCAGGGCCAAGTTAAAACTCGCCACCCTAGGTATAAGGGTCCAGTTCCCTACTCACTGAGCCACAGGGGCCGCCCAGGAATGTTCACTGTTAAGATCTATCAACTATGTGGGCTTTGTGGTGGCAATTATCCTGTTCTTCCAGTAGGAGTAACCGCATCATTCTTAACCCCACAGTCAAGGGGTGGATGTGCACCGGCGTGTGCATGTGTGTTCAGAGATGTCGTAGGTATTTCAAAAATGAGAGAAGGGCTGGCAGTCATAGAAAAAAGGGGCTTCCACTGGCTTGGCATCCTCAGGGGAGACTGATTTGGAGTCAACCTGTGGTTTTCTTTGCCCACATCCCTGCAGCTGAGAATCAGGAAAAGCCCTGCCGAGAATCTCACTGACTGGGCTCTGGCTTGGCGGTGCTGGTGGTGTGGTCTTGTGCTGTGACTAGCTTGGCAGATGAGGAGTCCAGGCCCTGGGGATGTCGTGTGTCCCAGGCAGGGGAACTTTTCTGCGCTCACCTGCTGGGAGCAGGAATCCTCTGCTTCCGAGCAGAGTGCAGCGTGTGCTCTGAGGGGCCAGTCTTTGCCTTGTTTTGACTGTGGTGTGCTTTGATTGCGATTCCTGTCTTTGATTTGTAACAAAAGTCCCCACACAACTAATTTCCAGGCACAGATCATATCTAACTCAGTGCTTTCAATGAACTGAGATCTAAAACGTAAACCAGTAGTGTTTCTTTTTTCTTTGGAGGGTCCGGGGCTATCTGGCCTAGTGGGTAGAGAGTGTAAAGCCACACAGACACTTTGATTCAAGCATGGTGTGTGCATGTGTGAATATGTATGTGTGTGAATGTGTTCACACACATGAGTCAGTGTGTACGAATGCATATACACCCGTGCGTGTGTGAGTGTGCGCATGAAGTGTACACTGTGTGCAAGTCTGTGTGAATGTGTGGTGCGCAGTTCATGTGTGTGCACGTGTGTGAATGGCATGCATGTGAGCGTGTGGATGCATACGTGCACGAGCATGTGTGCACATCTGTATGAACACGTGCACATGTGTAAACATGTATGTGTGGTGCCCAGCCCTAAATGACAGCAAGAAGGATACATGTGCTGAGGACAGAGCCCAGTGCCACCCCTCCCCATCTCCCAGCCTACCTCAGACACTCATTTCACCTTGAAGCACGTCTGTGGACAGAAAGACGGTTCTGGGCCACAGAAACGGAAACAGCAGCACGCGTGTGCAGAAGCCTCCTGAAGACTGGCCTGGACTTTTTAAAGGAACAATGAAATTCCTTTAGATATTTTTTGTTTCTTGAATTTTAATGAAAAGATTGATTTCTAGTCATTATTTATCTATTGTCAAATTTTAACAAACAGCTGTAGTGATAATTGCTGAATTTCTACTCTATGTTTAGAGGAAACTGTCAATTCACAAACATGGAATTGTGCTATTATCTATGTCTAAGGCATTTTTCTGTAAATATACAGATTTAGTGCCGGTTTTCAATACATATACAAAGATGCTAATTATCACTAGAACTATTTGTTAACACTCAAAAATACATAAAAAATAAATAAAAGAAATGCCATTTTTCCATTAGAAATTCAAAAATATTTGTCTTGAGGCTGCCTCTTACATAATATTTTGGAAATTGCACTATCATTATCTTGTGTTAACTTCACCTTTTGTTTTCTAGTCCTCCCCAACTGACTTCCTCACCCGGCCCTCACTTTGTCAGGGTCTCTGCCCCCTCCCAGGGGCTGTCCCTGAGGCTGCCCGCACCATGGGGGCCACAGGGGAAGGGAGCCACGTGGAGAGCCAGACTCCCAGAACGCGGGTCTTCAGTGCCCCAGGGACGTGACATCTCCAGGCATGGGTGTCTCTGTGGTGGCCTCCTCAGGGTAGTCCACAGGCAAACTCAAGGCAGGGGCAGGGCTGGCCTCAGCCACAGGTGCGCCAGTGGCTCTGAGGGACGCTGACTTGGGAAGCGATCTCCTGCTGGGTTTGGAGGTCAATGGCTCTGTGTCTGAGGCTAGCAGAAAGAGAACCAATTAAGTAACAAACTTTTTTTTTACTAGTTTGTATCTTTTCCTTTTTTCCCCCATGTTACTGAGGCCAGTTAACGTGGGGTGTGGGTGTGGTGGGGGCACTTTGCCTGTTTGAAGGCTCCAGCCCGTGGGAACCATCCACACTTACTTCAAGGTGTCATCTGGGAAGACAGCCTGGCTCACTCCTCTGGGCATTTTCATCTTGAACCCCTCTCAGCCAGGGGCCGAGCTGCTGATGCATTTGTTTATTGGCTGGCTGAGGATATAATCGTAACCTTGAGGACACGCACGGGAATTATGTGTGATCCACCTCACGTGGTCTAACGATCCTGCACACACCTGAGATACACAGTCCCTTCCCCAGAAGAGGAAGTAAAGGCCTCTCCAGATGTCTGCCCTGGTCCTGACACCCTGTTACTTAAATACTATGGTGTGAAAGTAACAATAATTAAATACTGGTATAAAGTAGTTATACTTGTGCTACCTTATGTTACATGATAACAGGATTAGAGAAGGAATAAACAAAGATATTTGCTACACGACACGCACAAACATATTCACGACAAATCAGGGGGAGATGTACGTGACACCTCTAGTTCTAGTTTCTGTAACTGGCTGTGTGGAAGCAAATTAGAAGAAAATTTCAGGTCAGGAGTGGCGCTGTAGGACTTGCACCAAGGTCAGAGGGCGCAGTGAGGACACAGCCGCCAGCCAGCGGGCCGAGCCCAGTGTGCCACAGGGTCCCTGCACGGCGGAGGCAAGGTCCTTGTGCACAGCGGCCTCCAGGCCTCCACGGGGAGGCACCTCCCGTCTGTGCACCGTGATCGCAAGGTACACGCTGGAGGCCAGGTCTGCACAAAGGCCCTGCCTCCCTCGGGCACATGGAAACTGCCCACCAGATCCACAGCAGATGTTCGAGTGTCATGAGAAGTGGCATGGGCACCAGATAATGGCTACACCCTCCCCTGATGCTCAGTAGGAAACTGAGCCATGGTGGTTTCATACCTTGCTGAAGGTCACAGAGGTGGCAATTTGCAGAGCCAGGGTTTGGGCCCAGCATTCTGGGAAGGGTACATATGGAGAACTTGATTAAGTGATTAAAACACATGAACTTTCTACTTTATATGCTTCAACTATTTAAAAATGTATTGAATGAACACAAATATATTTTTTTGAGACAGAGTCTCACTATGTTGTATTTGGTAGAGTGCTCTAACATCACAGCTCACAACAACCTCAAACTCTTGGATTTAAGCGATTCTCTTGCCTCAACTCAGCCTCCCAGTAGCTGGGACTGCAGGCGCTCGCCACAATGCCTGGCTATTTTTTCATTATTGTTGTCATTGTTGTTTAGCAGCCCTTGGCTGGGTTCAAACTCACCAGCCCTGTTGCATACAGCTGGTGCCCTAATCACTGAGCCGGGGCTGAGCCAAACATGTACTATTTTAATAATAAACAATGTGTATATTTAGATATTTTTCTTTTGCTCTGGTGCATTGCTATTTAAATTAATTCATGCTTTTGTGTTGAGTATTATTTTCCTATTCAATAAAGAAGTTTCAAAATTTCTGCCCAAGAAACCACAGACACAGGCTGCACAATCAGCCTCCTACAGGATAGCAGCTGCCCCCGTGGGCCTTGTGCCGGGAGCTGTGAAGTGACGGTCACAAGTGCTGGCTGACCTGTGGGCGCTCTGCACTGCCACCAGGTAGGGGTTCAACCTCTCAGGCTTGGCTTTTCCATGTTGATGGTGACAGCCCAGACTTTCCTACCATCAAATTCTGTAGAAATGTCAGTTGCTGAGATTAACTGTTGTTATTAACGAGCCCCACCCATAACTATAGCCTTGGTCTGGGGAGGTCAGTCTGTTCCCCTGAACAAGACAGTGCCAACTTTTGTCACAAGGGTGTGACTGCTGTGACTAAGCTCAGGAGACAGTCGTATGCATGAAAAGGCTTATGTACCTGGTGCGGGGCGGGCTCATCTGCCAGCTGTTTTGTGTCTCCCATTTGGAGAATAGAAAACCATTCTAGACATGATGTGGACATGGGTAGGAAGCTCTGACAGGCTCCCCTCAAACGGAGAGGGGACCTGGGGCGCCCTCCCTCCTGGCCACCAGGCTGGGTGCTCCATGGAGCTGAGGAGCACAGCAATTTAAAATTTTTCAACGGAGTTAAGACAATCTCATTTATTCCAAGTGTGTGTGTGCTTTGTGCTAAGCCTGCGCATGGGAGCGGTGTGCACGGGCTCCCTATCTGCTCTGGTTCTGCCTTTGATATTTCCCCGCCTGAACCTTCTCTGCCTGTGGCCGCACCTCCAGCAGGCTGACACCTCCCTGGGGCTGTGGCTCTCAGAAGCCCCCTTTGGTTTAGCAGTAGAAGTGAGTGGATCACTCCACAACCTCCAAAGTGACAGGCTCCTGCTCCAGATCCGATCTGAGTTGCTGCTGAGACACAGACGGTGTCTTGTGGGGAGTCTGCGGCTGCCGTCTTCTCTCACTCCCGGAGATGGGCCGGACGTGTGGGATGCAGAGCCGGGGTCCTCCTTCCTAATGTCACGTTGAGAGGCACCCTCACATTGGACAAGAGGGAACTTTTAGGCGTACTTGCAAATTTCTGGAATCCCTCCCATCCCAGCTACGGGGTTGAACTGTGCTGGTCATCACAGTGGCACAGGCACACGTGCCCCAACCTGTCCTGTTTTTCTCAACAGAGGAGTAAGAACGGGGGACTCTGAGGTCAAAGAGTACGAGGGAGATTTCTGCTGCTTTTTCTTTTCCCTCTTACTCCCAAAAGAGTGGGCCTGTGAAGTGGATGGTTAATACAACGCTGAGAAAACCCTACCTTTCAAGCTAAAAGATGGAGAAAGAGGAAAACCGGCAGACGGGGAATGAAGGAGGCTCTTCAGAGGGGAGAGCCAAAGAAAAGGGTTTCCCTAAGGTTTTGCCTGAAACAATACAATGCTGATTTACAACTGAACAGAGTAAAGCAAAGAATTTGAAAACTGAGGCCTCTGGTGGCAAGGGCCTGCCACATCCAAGCACCCCAAGGGACAGCTGTGGGGATGTCCACAGCCCAGGCCTCTCTGCAGTGGCACCCCGGCTCCCCAACCTCTCCCCAGTGTTGTCCGACAGCTCTCCCTCAGCACCCACAACCTGTCTCGAAAGCCGCCTCGTGCCCCTCCTGTCCACACAAAGTGAAGACGTGAAGGAGACAGGTAGGAAGCGCAAGGTGTGGGTGTGGGTGGACCTGCACAGGCAAGCTCAGCCTGGCTGTGCCGGACGCCCTGGCGCGCCCCACAGTGCTGGGCATCTGTGCGGCCAGCACGGGGCTGTTTCCTCCTGGTCGCTCTGTGCCTCTCCCCCCCAGCTCAGAGAGAGTGAGGGTGGGAGTGGCTCAGGGGTGAGGTGCAGGAGGGTGGGCAAGCCCTTCCTCTTGGGGTTCCTGCCAGCCCCAGGAGCTAGTTTCCTCATCTGCAAATTAGGTCTCGTTAGGTTTGGAAGTAAGAGATTATGTGTCTGAGCCTCCTAGAGTGGGGCCACCACATAATGGGACCAGATTAACTTCCTCTCTCAGTATCACCATGATGACGATTATTGTTATCACACGTGGACCTTTGACCAGAAATCATAGGCGGCTGGAGAAAAGGAGAAGGCCCGGGAGCCACACGGATTCAGCGCGATGCGTCTGCCGTGTGGCAGGGCTCATTAGCCAGCAGAGCCTCTTCAGCAAGTGACAGAGACGTGGTACTTCACGTGAACTTGGAGTAATTACAGATGGAGAGGCCAAGAATTGTGTGCAGATAGCAACAAGGTCCCCCACACAGGGAAGCAATATCCCAGCACCGCCCGGCTTGAGACAAGATTAGTGTGGATCAGGGGACCTGCACAGAGCAAGATAAGGAATCTGGACAGACCAGAAAAGAGCTGATTCCCCTGACACCCCACGAGGAAGTGGGGCTGTGCTGACAGCAGAAATCAGAGCCTCGCAGCACGGCGTCGGTGGCTGCTGGAGCATTATCGTGCTGGAGCCCACGTCCTGAAAAATATGCATGATTTGTACTACATGGAATCTGGTTCCTCATAGGAAACTTCAGAAAGGGATTTGAGCTTCCTTTAATTTGTACCAAACACGTTTCTGGTGCTCACAGGGGGCAGGCCTAACACAGTCCTGCCTCCTGTGCTCATTCTGCCTCCCTCCTCTGCAGGTGCCCCGCAGAGCCCCGGGCTCCCTGGTGCCTCCTCTCCCTTCCCTGGTCTCCCTGGTACCTCCTCTCCCTTTCCCCCCCGCCCCCCGCACACCGCACACCACCTCCTCTCCTCTCCCTCCTCACCCCTTGCTCTTCCTTTCTTTCTTCCTTTACCTGTCTCATTTATGAGTAAACCAACGCCCATGCCGGTGGGTTTGTGCTGGGGGAAAGGAAGACCACATGTTCTGTTGTGATTTGGACTTTGAAAAGAAAAGGTTTAACAAACACTTTGGTGCCTATAAAAACATGGAAGTGGGCTCAGTGCCTGTGGCTCAAGCCATTAAGGCGCCAGCCATATACACCTGAGCTGGCAGATTCGAATCCAGTCCAGGGTGCCAAACAACAATGACGGCTGCAACCAAAAAATAGCTGGGCATTGTGGCGGGTGCCTGCAGTCCCAGCTACTTGGAAGGTGGAGGCAGGAGAATCGCTTGAGCCCAGGAGTTGGAGGTTGCTGTGAGCTGTGATGCCACAGCACTCTACCCAAGGGGACAGCTTGAGGCTCTATCTCAAAAACAAACAAACAAAAAAACCCCATGGAAGTGCTCTTGGGAAGCACATGCCACCACATGTGTGTCAGTGCACAGCCCAACACAGCCCAGCAAAGCAGACCCGTCACACACGTCAAAGATCCCATCCAAACTGAGTTTATCTGAAGTTGGTTCAACGTTAGAAAATCCTCTTCATGTTGTTTATCAATCATCCTTATAGATTAGAGGACAAAAACCACACGATTCTCTTAAACTTACAGAAATACGTTGTGGAAAGCTCAATAAATATGCTTGGTAAAAACCTTAAATTCAAATAGGAAGGACATTCTTTTTTGGTCATAAATCTGTCAAACAGCAAAAGCAAAAACAAAATAAAATAGAAACCAAAGTAACCCAAATCTGCCTGTCAGTGGTAAGACACACCTGAGTGCTGCACTCAGAAACATTAGGTTTGTGTGAAAGACACACAAAGTAAAAGGTGTAAGTACAAAAAAAATTACAGAACAGTCATTATTTAGATGAGTAGTTCATATATAGTGCGCACCCACCCACAAATGCTTAGAAAGAATTGTAGAATACATAATAAAATGTTTAAATGTTGAGTAACATGCAAATCTTTAAATGTTGTTTGAAAATTGCATTTCTGCCTACCAGTAGCACTTAGAGAATTTAATTCATAAGACGATGCAGTTGAATCCTGCTTCTGGTTAGACTGGGCAGCAGGCACTAAATTCATCCTTGAGCCTGAAACAACTAAAAACTACACCAAGTCTGTTAAATATGACGGGTTTCAGGAAAAGGGGCCGAACCCCCCACTGCTTCAGCTTCACAACTGCATCACACATAGCTCTGCAGGCTGCTCTGTAAGTTTTACTGTTCACTCAGTTCACATTTTCCTGCATTTTGGGTTAAATTCTTCATTCTAATTTCTTTTTTTACCTGTATGGAGTACCTCCTTCTGTAATTTTTTAAGAAAAAATGTATTGTTTCTAAATCCCTGCATATGTGAGTGAATTATACTCTTCCTTACGTTTTTTTTCTTTCTCTTGATCCTAGGATATTAGCAGCTTTCCCTGCAAATAGCAGGACAAGGTCTTATCACAATCCTCTGAGATTCTTTGGGAGTGATGTTGACTGAAAACCAAATTCTTTCCTGGGTCTGGCTTGGGGTTCCTGTGGGGAGATAATGGTGCAGGGGTGGCAGATTCCCCCACCACCACCCCCACCTCAGAAAGCAGGGGGCTTTGGGGCTGGTGGCCGGGCATGGTGGAAATCAGGCATCTCACCCACCACAGTCCCCGGTGAGCAGCACTGACGTGTCTTCCTCCTCTGTCTCCCCGTGCCACCCCAAGAAAACCCGAGTGGCTTGTGCATGCTGGGCCCAGAGAGATAGAGCAAGCTTTGCTTTGGTCACCGCGGCAGCACTGGGTGATAAGCACAGGTTATTTATAGGAGATTATGGGAGGGAAAAACCAACATTCTTCACATTATCTTGCACTGTTACTGCTTTCGAGGAAAATACCAGGACAGGCTCGGCGCCTGTAGCTCAACCGGCTAAGGTGCCAGCCACATACACCTAAGGTGGTGGGTTCAAATCCAGCCCGGACCCGCCAAACAACAATGATGGCTGCAACCAAAAAATGGCCGGGCGTTGTGGCGGGCGCCTGTGGTCCCATCTACTTGGGAGGCTGAGGCAGGAGACTCGCTTGAGCCCAGGAGTTGGAGGTTGCTGTGAGCTGTGATGCTATGGCACTCTACCCAGGGGGATAGCTTGAGGCTCTATCTCAGAAAAAAAAAAAAAAAGAAAGACTGATGTGAAAAAAAAAATGGGCAAAATGGTTTTTTAAAAGTGAGGGACCTGGC
>CAUYQV010120289.1:0-75567 GCA_963574575.1 Galagoides demidoff | reverse complement strand
ACATTGAATTGGTTTCCACTGTCTTGTAAAAATATTACCATAGACTTACTGGCCTAAAACAACACAAACATAATCTTACTATTATGGAAGCCAAACCTTCAAAATCAGTGCAGGAATCTAATGTCACAATGTCAGAAGAGCCGGCTTGTTCTGGACGCTCTGGAGGACGGTCTGTCCCCTGACTTTTGCCAGCTTCTAGACCAGTGTTTTTCAACCTTCTTTATCTCATGGCACACTTGAACCTATAGTTAAACTTCCACGCCACACTTAAATTATGTTGATAAAAAAAAGTTAAAAAATATATACTTATTGCGCTGTGAACGTCTTTCTAAAATAATGTAATGACGATCTCTAAACATTTTCTCAGCACACCTAAGATCCTCTGACGGCACATGGACTCAAAATCCCTGCCCTACCTGTGTTCCTGGGTTCCTTTCTTAATCCCAAAGCCAGCGGTCAGCCTGGCGTGGTCACAGCTCCTTCACAGACTCTGCCCTCCTGTCCCCCTCTTGTAAGGGACCTTGGGATTCGATTGTGTCCATCTAAATAGTTCAGGAAAATTTCCCCATCTCAAGATTCTGAATCAAATCAGCAAAATGTCTTTAGTCCATTGAAGTTAACACATTCTCAGGGTTTGGGCCACAGAGGACACAGCCGCCTGCGGAGAGCCGTGATTCAGCCTAGTAGAGCCCCACGAGGTTGACTGTCACCTCTGTCAACTTCGCCTTCCTAGAACAGACCACCACAGACTGGTGATTTATTAAGAAAAGGAGCTTATTTGCCTCACAGCTTTGGAGGCTGGGGAGTTGTTGAGTGTGGCACTGCTGGCCTCTGACAAGGGCCTCTGTGCTGGGTCCTGTGGTAGAAGGTGGAAGGGCTGTGAGGGTAAGGGCTACAGAGGGAGGGGCTGGAGGTCATCCCTCTAGTGGGGGCGCCCGCCCAAGGTGACTCGCAGCCTCCTGAGATAACAGCATTCAGATTAGCGCAGTGTCCTCATTAATTAATCGCCTCTTAAAGGTCTCACTTCTCAATACCATGAAAATAGCAATCAAATCCCAACCTGAGTCTCTGGGGAGACATCGAAACCATCACTGCTGCCAAGCTCACCACGACTACTCACCTCTCATTCTTCCCAGAAGGTTTTTATTAACCAGGGGTGACCATTTGGTTAAGTGTCTGTTTCACCAAAGCCCTTTATACCTATGGCCAGTGCTCCATCTATTAGGGAGAAACTGCCTTGTTCACAAAACACTTTGCTCGTGAGATTTTAACAGGTGTAGGGTACAGCAGTATGCTCTCAGGACACAGAATCACCAAGCTGGGGTTCAAATCCTCAGGTTCCCGCTTCTCAGCTGTTCAGGCACTTTTCTTCACCTCTCCAAGCCCAGGTTTTCTCGTTGGTAAAACAGAAATAACAATAGATCCTGCCTGAAAGGGCTGAGGAAGATTAATGAAATGGGAGTTCCTGGCAGCTGTTGGTATCCACTGCCACTTTGTTTTGTTTTATTAGCGTGGGGCTGCCCAGAGGCAGGTGCAGCCAGTCATGTGGCTCTCTGCCGCCCTGCACCTCGGTACCACACCCCTCTTCTCCCCGCAGCACCACCTGCCCCCAAATCATCTCTGGGAGCTCTGAGGGTCGTCAATTCCAAGCCCCACATGCACCAAGTCCCACTGTGTTTTGATTGTTCTGACTTCAAGGCCAGTTGGTGAGGGCATTCCAGGTTGGTGATAATGTTTCTGGTTCTGGGAAAAACAGCAGAGGCCTGAGATTTCTGATGCCATCCGATCAGGCTTTTAAATACGGCAGCTAAACTGAGACCCAACATCAAGTTGAGGCTTTAAAGGAAACACAGCAGGAGCACCAGGAACTGGAAAAATGTGCACTTCTGATGTCATAGGATAAAATATTGATGTCAAACTGACTAAGAGAATCGGAGGTGGTCACAGGCTCGTGAAACCAGGTGACTAGCGAGTGGCTAGACCCGTCCAGCCCTCAGGCCGGCTGCTTCGCAAGATGGCCTAGAAAGCACGCTTTGAAGCCAAAGCTTGTTAGCAAAGGTCTCAAGCCCCCCAGAGGCATGAGACTTTGCCCCAACCCCTTGCTTCCCCCTAACACACACACACACACACACACACACACATACATTTCCTACCTTTGAGAATGTTCCAGATGAAATTCATCCACCACCTGCTTCAGAAAGGAGGGCAGATGCTGTCATTCTCAGGAGATTCTCTGCCTTTAAAGCTGCTGGCAAGTTAAATTTATAAAACTACAAGTGTCCCAGGGTGGTGCCTGTGCTTAGTGTGTAGAGTGTGGCCACATACACTGAGGCTGATGGGTTCGAACCCAGGTAGGCCAGCTCAAAAAAACCCAACAATGACAACTGCAACAACAACAAAAAAATAGCTAGGCGTTGTGGCAGACACCTGTAGACCCAGCTATTTGGGAGGCTGAAGCAAGAGAATTGCTAAAGCCCAAGAGTTTGAAGTTGCTGTGAGCTGTGACGCCACAGCACTGTACCCAGGGCAACATAGGGAGACTCTGTCTCAAAAAAAAGAAAAAAGAACATGTCAGAGTCTCTCTCCTGCTAAGTGTGACAGACTCCGTAAGCACTCGGGGCTGCTCACAGAAACCCCATATTGGGACACAGAGGCAGTGGCCAGCCAGCTCTTCAATAAAAGGAGTCTGCTGTGAATTTGGCTTGTTTGGCAGTGTGCTCTTTGGGGAACTCCTGGGCACAACATCATGACAACCTCAAACAAATCCTCCCATTATACTTAGAAGTCTGTGTTAGCTGAGAATCAATCAGCTTATTTCTTTTAGAAATGTGGATTTTTAAGCATCATGCTGATATCCTAGGTGGGCTTTGAGGACAGGTAGTTGGAGAAGTTGAGATCTGCCATGGAGCTCTGTAACTCTCCCCCCCTTGCACATCCCGTCCTTCTGAAACTCCCCCTCCAGCGTGGTGGAACGCTCAGTCCAAAGCCCCCACGCCTGACCTGGAGGTGGAGAGTTGAGCCAATTAGAGCACTCGATCCTCTGAGCACAGTGACTGGTCCAGGTCAGGTGAGGGGAAGGATAGGAGGGACCCAAACGAGACTCATGGGGTCCTCTGGAAGAAGCTGACTTGAGTGTTAGGAGACAAAGCATTTCCCCCCTCTGAGACTGAGAGCTGATAGCACCAATTATGTCTGGAGCTTGCTGGGCTCAGTTTTGCAACAGAGAGAACTTGGCAGAGAACGAACGCAGAAGTAAGGAAGAGAAATGGAAAGAGAACCATTTTGTCTGAGGTCCCAGATTCATCCAAGACCAAAACCCTTGACTATTGTGTTATATAAAATAAAAAAGTCTCTGCTTAAACCAGGTTGGTCAAGGCACAAAGGGCAGGAAACTAACTCAATATCTGGCAGGCACACTTCCCTCAAGCTACTGCTCAGGCTCTCTCTCCCGGGAAGATTTCCCTGACTGCTTCACCACAGGGTCCCTTGTTTCTACTGATTGGGTGTTTCCATGAGATGGAGTCCAGGCAGAAAAGTTACCCAAGATGGTTCAAATGAAGGGGTGTGATAAAGGGGCAATCTACAAAGTTGTGGGCAAGGCTTAAAAAAAACTAACAAGTAAAGTGGGCCCTGCAGATAAGCAGTGAGGGGCTCCATCCCCAGGGATGAGGGTTAAGGGGTGAACGAGTTGAGAGCGTGAACCATCAGGACGGACCATTCAGAGGAAGCTGTGGTCATGGAAGGGTTAACCACAGAAAGAAGCAGGAATGGAGAATGGATAAGGATCGCCACAGTCAGGTCCTTCTCCTCTGCCCTGGCATCTCCTGACAATGCGTCTCATGATTAAAACCTCACAGAGAGGCAGAGAGAAGCCAGGCCAGGAGCCGCGTCCTGCAGTCACGGGTCTGAGCATGGAGCAGGTCAGAGGAGGCTGGAACTGGATTCCGGGGTGCAGTGACAGTGGACGTCCACAGCGTGTTGAGGCCTCACCTCCTAGTTTGGAAGCTGACTGCGTATGGTTCTTCGTGGGGGTGAATATCGTGCTCCTGAGGAGTCATAAGGCCAGTGATTTTGAACCAAAGATCAAAGGCAGGGCGGGAAGAACAGGCATTTCCCAAGAAGTCTGCAATAAACCCGGTGTCTCCGTTTCCCTGTCCTGTGCGTAGGAAGAGTGGATCGAAACAGCACCGTGAAACGATGACTTTTTAACCATTTTTAAGTGAATTACTACAAACCAGCTGTTTCTCCAGAAGGCAGAAAAGACTTCATGGGCAAGAACATGGAATCATTTAGTCCTCATAGTCTGAGGTATAATTTCTGACATCAGTCAAGTCAGGGGGGAGGGAGAATGAGACTCTTGCTAGTCTAAAGAGGTGTGAAAACTGCTATTTCAGGGTGATTTTCAGGTAAACCCAGGCTTCCCTTCGTCCATGCCTGGTGCCTTCCAAGCCAGACCCGTTGCTCTCCCAGAGGGCGGCTCTCTCTTCCACTTCCCCCCAGCAGCCTCCTCTTTCTCACTATTTCTCCTTCTCTCCTTGGCCACAGAATAACTTCCTCAGCTTGTTTCTCTGAGCAACCCCAATTTAAGCAAAGCCTTCTGCACAGCTTGGGCTGAAAGGAAAAGCTGGGAGGCAGGGGCAGCGATCCACAGCCTCATTTTACGGCTGCTCTGAAGCCCATTATACACTATTCACAGCAAACGACAAGTAGAAATTAGCCCCTATTGATTTTATTTCCATAACATCTGAAAAACAATCCTTCCCAAAGATGTCTTTCAAACATGTCTCTGGAAGAAAATACAGGGTTCTGTCTCAAAGAAAATATGTTGCTGAATGCATACCCAAAACAATTTCTAAGAAAAGCAGAATCGAAATCAATATTTCCATAGTTTAGGCTTCTGCTTGTCTCCGTGAAGATATGTGACTTTTAATTTGCAAGCATTTTTCCTTACAAGCAAGATTGCCTGTGATGCTGACTGGATCAGAACCATCATTTCAGACTCATTATACGTTACACAATATCCCGAATGTCACCTCCCACCCACCAATGCAGCGCGGCAGCCGCACTTTCAGTAATAAATTATTTCTATTTACTTCAGCACAGTGGCAAAAGAATATGAAGCATTAAGAATTCTTTTCCACCTGATGGTAATTACGAGCAACTATAGCAATCCCAGAATTGAGGCTATCTTCACTCGGCTGAGGCTGAAACATGTTTGAAGGATTTTAGGGAGAAGAGATAAGGCTCTTTCTACAGCTTAAAAACTTACAGATGTATAAAGCCATCCATGTATACACAGAAGGCTCTAAAAGCTTTCAGGGTCTGGGAACCAGTAGCACTGCTTTTATGTAAGGACAATTAAAAATGTTTATCCAAGAGTGGTTAAGGTCAAATACAAGAGGGAAAGGAAATGTCTTTGAATGTAGTTGAAAGTCATTAAGCCGTTAGGGAAGGTAGGGGGAGTCTCGTTTATATAAAGGGACTTTTCGATTTAATTAATTTAACTGGGGAGATATACAGTGGATAATCTGACAGGAGCCAGACAGGCTGGAATGGTTTTGGAAAAGCTCCCCCAGCTCCACAGTGGGATGGAGGAGGGGGAGATACGGTCACCCAGACCCGGTAGGCGTCTGACCGAGGCTCACCCAGGGCTGCAGGAGAGACATCGGAGCACAGCTGAGCGGGGCTGTAGATTTCTCATCCCAAGATAACAACAGAGAAAACTAATGGGTCATTGGGACCAGGCGCTAGGTGCCTGGCCTTGAAGAATCAATGAGAAGTGAGAGGCAGGATGGCATCGCAGGCTGCAGTGAAGACCGTTAGGGAGAACTGTATTATTTCTGATTCCAGATCAGTCAGCACACCCTAGGTGGCGCTGGAGAAAGAAAGAACCTGGATCTCCGGGGCTTCCTATAAAAGAGACAATTTCCTGCTAATGCTCTGTGTCCAAGCACAGGTGGCCAGGGCCTCTGTCCCTGTGGTCACTCAAGGACTCAGGCAGCCCAGGTTCCACCTCAGCTTGGATCGGCAAGATCAGCCGAGTCAGGGCCAACCACACCGCACGCCAGCGCTGGGTCTTAGCACTGCTGTCTGGAAGCAGCACTCCTCACTTCTGCTCCCAGCTCACTGGTGGGACCATGTCACAGACCACAATACACTTTAAGGAGGGACGGGGAAGTGCTCTCCTGCCTACCGTGTTGGGAGGTGAGGAGGATTGGATGACTGCTGTCAGCCTGGTAACACCACCTACTCAGTACACAGTTCAGCTGAGCAGACACCAAAATATCTCTATCCCTCAGTTACAGAGAGATGAGATAGGAAAACTAACAACAGCAGCAGCTGCAGGGCTCGTGTTTTATTCTCTAATTGGCTAAAAAAAAATTATTTTCTAATCGGAAAGATCTTATTCTCTAACTGGTTAGGATCACAGGAACAAGTTAAGCATGAGCTTATAAACTCATAAAACAAGAGTTCATTCAAGGCTCTGTACCTCAGTTGGCTAGGGTGCCAGCCACGTTCACCAGAACTGGCAGGTTCAAACCCAGCCCAGGCCTGCCAAACAACAAAGACAACTACAACCAAAAACTAGCTGGGCATTGTGGAGGGTGCCTGTAATCCCAGCTACTTGGGAAGCTGAGGCAAGAGAATCACTTAAGCCTAAGAGTTTGAGGTTGCTGTGAGCTGTGATGGTACAGCACTCTACTGAGGGTGACAGATTGAGACTATCTCAAAGAAAAAGAATGAATCCAAGCAGAGGCTGGCATGGATGTAGAGAGAAGGGAACACTTCCACACTGCTGAGGCTGCAGACTAATACAACTTCTATGGAAAGAAGCATGGAGAATCCTCAAAGAGCTAAAAGTAGACCTTTCATTTGGTCCTACAATCCCTTTATTAGGTAACTACTCAGAAGAAAAAAAAAATCATTTTATCGCAACGATGTTTGCACTAGACTGTTTATTATGGCTCAATAACAATCACCAACACGTGGAAGGAACCCAAGTGCCCATCAACCCAGGAATGGACTAACAAAATGTGGCATATGTACACCATATGTACTATTCAGCCATAAAAATGATGGAGACTTCACATCTTTTGTGTTTACATGTATGGAGTTGAAATACATCCTTAGTAAAGTACCAAGAAAATGGAAAAGCAAATATTCAATATACTCAATTCTAATATGAGACATTGTATGAGTAAGTACGGCACCCACAAGAAAGAAAAACACAAGTATATTCCATTGAGGGGGAGGGGAGGAGGGAGGGCGACTGACGGGGTCTCCCTAATGTGCACAATGTGAGGGTGTTCGGCACACCCCCGATGAAGGGTTCAACTGCAACTTGAACTTTACCTTAGAAATGAAAACAATGTAATCTCAACATTTAAATTTAAAAAAAGAGTTTAAGTCTATACAAGGAGTTACTCAACAGTACGCACACAGGTTGAACTGTGGGAAGAAAGCCTCGCAGAGCAAGTGCAAGATGATTCGGAGGCAGATGCAGTGCCTTGTGGGAGAGGCTGAGCAAGTGGGCTCCACGGAGGCTCCAAGCAAGCCTGGGAGAGAAGGGGAAAGCGTGGGGCCCAAGGTGGTTTCCTTCACACTGTAGCACCCAGAGCAAGTGATGTTACTGTTACCATCGTGAACATGAGTGTCTGAGAGATGAAATAACTCTCCCAGATCACACCGCTGGTACAGGCGGAGGTGGCGGGAACTTATGTGGTGATGTAGGAAGAATAGGGAAGAGTGAAAATGGGGCTGCAGATTTTACTCCAAGGGGAAAACTGGCGAAGTACAAAGCAGTTGGAATAATAATCAGAGAAGAGAAGTCTGGGTCTGCTCAGCACAGGGAAAATTGCTCCCATGTCCCCAAACGCTCAAGGGCCCATGCACCAGGCATGGGAAGTGAAAACAAAAACCCAAGAAAATCTCTGAAATATGCCTGGACACATTTTCCTATCTGTGTAGGAAGGCACAAAGGCCTACACAATGTGAAAACATTTCTACCTAGAATGATTAATGTAGTTTGAAAATTTTTGATTTTAAAGGGGCAACTTCTTGCTAACTGGTAAAACATGACCATCCGGAATGCTTAGTCCTGTTGGTTCCAGATTCTGGATGTGTTCATGGGAGCTTTCCAGAGACCCAGGGACAACCTGAGTGACAGCTGGGACTAGTGCCTGGAAGGTGTGCTGACCTCAGTTCCCTGCCTTGCCCAGATGCAATGCGTGAGGGGGTTTATTCCTATTGGTCTCTCCTGGTCATTGGCCCATCTTTTAATCTGGAACAGAGGATTTCAAGTGGGAAGCATTCCAGTTCCTCATCTCATGCTGATGTATACAGACCAGGCCTTGTCCAAGTACATACACATACACAAACATATACACATCACCCTTACATATGCTCTCTCTCTCTATATATGAACTGTCTGTACAGTTCATCCTCAGAGACTCTTTCCTTTGAACTTGCAACAGAACAGCCTGGCACAGGGGACAGAGCCCATGTCACCTCCTTGGCCCTCACTTTGTGACCTTATATGTGTTCTTATTCCCCGCCTGAGTCTCAGTTTCCATCTCTAGAACTGGAGAAGTGACCAAAAACCGTGTTTCTTGAAGGTTGTCCTGCAAAGCCCTGGCACCCAGGCCTGTCAGGAGCTCTCAGGGGACAGGCCTGGCTATGACCTAGATCAGGCAGTGCGGGGTTCTCACCGTCATCTCTCAGGACAGTCCATGCATGGCCAGGTGTCACCTCTTACTGGGTGAGAGGTGAGGACGCATCTCAGAACTGCTCACCCGGCCTCACCAGGGTCTCCTGCAGGCCAGTGAACAGTGAAGCCGCCAAGGGGCTGCCATGACCCTCCAGGGCGGGGTCCATGGGAAGGCCGGACAGTGGCTCAGGCTTCCTAGCAGTAGCAGGAGATTTCTCTGGACATGCTATCCACAGAGTCCGAGGTGCAGGGGAGGTTGGATAGGTCATCCGGGCCACATCTCAGACCACGGCCTTATCCTCACTCCTAACAGAGAGCCATGTTCAGAAGAGCATGGGTTCAGGGTACATCTGATTATGATTCTTCCCAAATCTCTATTTCAGGCCAGACCTTGTGACCTAGAAAGCAGTTCTCTCTTCTGGTTGAAATTCAAGAGTAACCAAATTTTAAAGCTTGACCCTGGACCCTTTGCCCTTAAACTTGAAGGGGGCAGGAGGGTGGGCATTTCACAAGAATGCACAGGGTACAAAATAAAACTGTAGGGCCCCTTATGCAAAAAGCAGGGAAAAAACACACTAGATATTGCTAACGATAAAGTCTATGCTACATGTATTTTATCCCATAAAAAGAGCAGAGTAACTGCAGTAAAAAGGACAACAATATTAGGACTTTTCTTTTAAAATTTATATGTTATTGTACGACATATTGAGGTAATCAGATATTCAATTACATAAATTTAAAAGTCATGAAAAACTATTTTTAATCATGATTTTGTAAAATACAGTAAGTAATAACTTATCAGTACAATTTCTTGAGCAATCACAAATCTTTTTGAGTCATTTTTTGCAAATATTTTTATTAGGTCATAAAAAAATTTACACTTAACTTCATCTTTAATTGACGTAACTGACAACAACACCAGCCACTTGGCAAATGGGAGATCACCAAGAACTTCTGATAACTTCAGTTTCTGAAAAATATTTTTTTGCTAATTTAGTTCTTGCTGGAGCTGCTAAAAATATTCTATAGGTTGTGTAGCAATATTGGGATTTTTTTTAAATTAAATCTTAACTGTGTACATTAATCCTTTATGGGGTACAACATGCTGATCCTATATACAATTTTGAAAAGTTATTCGTACATTTAAAGATGATGATTCTGGGAGGGAGAAGGGTGGGGGAATGGGTGGAGAGGGGGGAGGGAGAAGGGTAGGGGAACGGGTGGAGGGAGGGGGATTGGAGGGACCATTTTTGAGATATATCTTACAGGGGTACAAGTGAAACTCTCTAAGAGTAGAACCAGAATGTTTTAAAATTATAACTGAGAAAATGACATGAAATGATCAGTTTGATGGAAGTATTTCAGATTGCATGTGAAAACCCCACACTGTACCCCAGAAGTGTATTAATGTACATAGTTATCATTCAATAAAAAAATTAAAAAAAAAAGAAAATATAAACAGACCAATAAGAAGTAAAGAGGCTAATTAGTTATCAAGGAGTTTTCAACAAAGAGTCCTAGGCCAGATGGCTTCACTGGTACATTCTACCAAATAGTTAAAGAAGAATTAATATCAATGTTCACCTACTCTTTCAAAATGTAAAAAAAAGGAGAGAATTCTTTCCAGTTCATTTTATGAGGCTGGCATAACCCCGATACCAAAGTCAGATAAAGACTCTACAAGAAGAAAAAAATTACAGGACAATATTCCTAATGAAAGTAGATATAAAAACCCTCAAAGGAATAATAGGAAACCTAATAAACACATTTAAAAAGTTATCCACCATGATAATAGATTTATCCCTGGAAGGCAAGGGTGTGTTGTCTTGCAGGGATAAATTTCAAACTCTAAATGTGATACACCCTTGCAACTGTTGATGAAATCTGATACACACTGCATCAACAGAGTGAAGGATAACATTCTTAGGATCGTGTTGATAGATTCAGAAATAGCATTTGGCAAAATCCAACATTCTTTCATGATAAAAACTATCAACAAATTAGGTATAGAGGACTGTACCTCAACATGATAAAGGATATAAATGACAAGACCACAGCCAACATCATATTCCAAAGTGAAAACCTGAAGACATTTCCTCTAAGATCAGGGACAAGATAAAGAAACACTCTCTAATCACTTCTATTCAACCTAATACTAGAAGTCCTAGTCAGAGCAGTTAGCCAAGAAAAATCAAGAAAAGGCATCCAAATTGTAAAGTATAAAAGTAAAGTTGCATGTGGCCTGATTTTGTATATAGGAAACCCTAAAGACTTTACAAAAAAAAAAGAAAAGAAAAGAAAAGAAAAAGAGAGAGAACTAATAAATGAATTTAGTAAAATTGAAGGATACAAATTTAACATAGAAAAGTCAATTTCATTTCTATATACTAACAATAAGTTATACAATAAAGAAATTAAGAAAATAATCTCATTTGCAATACCATTAGAAAATAAAGTGCATAGGAATTAATTTAACCAAATAACTGAAGATTTGTATACTTATTCTGATTAAAGAAATTAAGAAATACACACATACATGGGAAGATATTCTGTGTTTATGGATTGGAAGAATTAATATTGTTAAAATGTCCATAGTACCTAAAACAATCTAGAAATTCAACATAATCCCTAAAAAAATCCTAGTGGCATTTTTCAAAGAAGTAGGAAAAACAACCCTAAAATTCATATGGAACTCCAAAAGTCTGATAATAGTCAGGCAATCTTGAGATAGACAAATTACCATCACCACAAACAAAAAAAAAGCTAGAGGCTTCACACTTCACAACTTCAATTACCTTACAAAGCTATGATAATCCAAACAGTAAGGTACGTGCATAAAAACATATGCCAGTGGAAAAAAATAGACAGCAGAGAAAAAAAAACTCATACAGAATACTGTTCTTTGACAAGAGTGCCAAAAATACACAGTGGGTAAAATATGGTATCTTCAATAAATTTTGTTAATAAACTTGATATCTGCATGCTAATGAATGATACTGGATCCTTTTATTATAACATACAACTCAAAATGAGTTAAAGATTTAAGCATAAGACCTGACACAATAAAACCCCTAGAAGAAAACATAAGGAAAAACTTCCTTGACATTGATTTGTCTTGTCAACAATTTCTTTTGATACAACATATAATGGCAAAGGCACGGGTAACAAAACTGAAAATAAATGAGATTACATCAAACTACAAAATAGTCTGTACAGAAATGGAAAAAATCAATAAAATATAAATAAAACCTAGTGAATGGAAGAAAATATTTGCAAACCATATGTCAGATAAGGGATTAATACCCAAAACATAGAGAGAACACATAGAACTCAGTAGCACAAAAACAAATATCCCAATTAATAAATGGATAAAAAGACCTCAATAGATTTTTTTCCCCAATTAGGGGGTACTAATGACTAACTGGCATATGAAAAAGTGCTTAACCTAACTAATTACCAAGGAATTTTAATTTAAATCCACTATGAGATTTAATCTAACCCCTATTAGGATGTCTATTATTAAAAAAATAATCACTAGTATTCACAAAAATGTGAAGAAAAGAGAATCCTTGTACACTCTTGGTTGCCATGCAAATTGGTACAATCATTATGGAAAATACTATAGCAGCATAGTGGTATAGCAGGCCCCCTAAAAATTGAAAATAGAACTATCAGAAGACTCAGCAATTCTTCTTTGGCATATGTAGCCAAAGGAATTGAAATCAGGATTTCAAAGAGGATTTCAAGCACACCCATTTCCATTGCAGCACCATTCATAGTAGCCAAGATATAAAGTAACCTTAATGTCCATGGACAGATAAATGGGTAAAGAAGGTGAGATATATACAATGGAATGTTTTTAACCTTAAAAAAGAATGAAATCCTGCTGTTCATATCAACATGGTTAGACCTGGATGATATTTTCCTAAGTGAAATATGCCAAACATAGAAAAATAAATACTATTGCATGTTTTCACTCATATGAGGAATCTAAAGTAGTCAAACTTATACAAAGAGAGTGTAGGGTGATGATTACCAGAGGAAAAGTGGGTGATGTTGGTCAAAGGATATAATGTTTCAGTTATACCAGATGAATAAATTCTGGAGGTCTAAAATAAAGTATGGTGACTCTAGCTAATAATACAGTACTGTATACTTGAAATTTGCTAGCAGCTTAGATCTTAAGTGTTATCATCACACATATATGGACATAAATATAGTAAGTAAATACTATATTTGATGTGTAAAAAGCATATCTTTATTCCAAATAAGGATATGCATTACATGCGGGTAATATGGCTATGGAATATGGGAGCCCAAGGGGTCTCCCAGGGCCACTCTGCTCTCCTGCCTGGGCCCACTGTGTGCATAGAGTTCTAGGAGGATCTAGAGGGAGTGGGCTGGAGCAGCTTCTGCTCAGTGCCAGGATCAGGGATTGGGATTGTGGCTAGACTGGCAAGGAAGTCCACAGCCACTTGAAGTGGAGGCCAAGTCCTTAGGCCCTGCCATGCTGAGGGGGCATTATGCAGAAGGGGCCTCATGCAGGTCCTAGGGACCAGCCTGGCTGCCCATGGGACAAGTGGCTCAGAAACTTCTGTCCCACCAACGACCTGTGTGACCATCTTGGCCAGTGCTGGACTTGCTGGTGAGGGAAAAGCTCCCAGGAAAGAGGGAATGGACATGTAATCTGCGCCTTTAGCTGGAGGGGAGCATTAGCCTTCCCCAGATGTGTATTTCCCAGCCAAGAGCCAGCTGCTTTCTCAAGGGGCATTTTTCTGAAAATTTGGACAAAAAACATGGGTGCTCATTATACACAGGAGAACATTTCACATGGAAAAATAGAGTTAAGTAAATTTATCAATTTATATAAAATGAAAATATTTTAAAGACACAAATAACCTAAACCAACACACAAAGAATAAAACAGTACAATAGCTATTAAAGTGAAGGGAATAGGGAATGCATGTAGTCGCCTTCAATATTAGCAAATCTAATCCAGTAGCGTAGACAAAAGAAAATGATTAAGTGCTATTTATCACACAAGTACAAGATCAGGTTAAAATTTGAAATTCTAAAGTGTGATTAACATATTAGCATATTTAAAAAATAAGATTATATGAGTATCATGATAGGTACAGAATATAAATTTGACCAAATTTAACATCAATTGTTTAATGAAACTTTCAGCACACACTGATATTATCAGAACACATCCTTAGCCTGGTAAATAGTACTTACAACTGACCTATAATTTTATGAAATGGTGAAAATCAGATTGATCTCTCCCAACCCAGATCAGAAACAAAGGCAAGGATGCCACCTGTTATCATTTATAATTAATATTCTACTGGAGTTCCCTAATAGTTTGATAAGAAAATAAAAATAAATATTATAAAAGACATACATATTAGGAAGTAAAAGATACAAATGTCAGCTTATTCTTCCAGATCATACATGTATAAAATTCTAAGGACATTCCAAAAATCTATTAGATCTAGTAAGTAAACTTACCAGTGAGCACAGGATGTAAGGTGTATATATTATAAAAATCAGTTATATTTATACATACTGGAAATACCTAGTTGTAAAAGAAATTTTTTTTTTAAGTCAGTAGTCAAGAAGCCTAAAATAATTAAGAATAAATTCGCCAAAATAAAGGTAAGCGATACTTCTAGTGTAACACAAAAAACTACTGAGATATTATATGAATCTAAATACGTAGAAAAATATCACATGTTCATGGATTATAAACCTCAATGTTGTTAATATGGTCATCCTTCAAATTGATCTACAGTTTTAATGCCATCTCAGTTAAACACAAGCATACTATTTTTTTTAAATTATCAGAATGTAAAATTATTTAGAAAATACAAAAACATAACCAAAGCCATTTTTAAAAAGAAGCAAACTGAAGCATTCTCAGTACCTGATTTTCAGACTGAATATAAAGCTAAGTTATCAAAGAAGTAAGGGATTTGCATTATAAAAAATATATACACATTAGATTAAAGCAACAGAATGCACAAATAAACCCACATATATAAGGTCAATCGATTTCAACAGACATGCCAATGAACGCAATGAGGAGAAAAATAATGTCTTCAATAATTGGAGCTGGAGAATCAGGACAGCTTTTTGGGAGAAAAGAAAAAAAGAATCTTGACCTCACACCACACATAAAAATTAACTCAAAAGCAATCATAGGGCTACAGTTCAAAGCCCTAAGTATAAGTTTTCTAAAAGAAAACATAGGGCAAAATCTCCATAAACTTGGATAGATGAGATATCTTACTCACGTAGGACACAAGATCAAACTCTAAGATAAACTTAGGTGAGATATCATACTTAGTTGAGAGAGATATGTTAGGTGAGATATCTTACTCATGTAGGACACAAGATCAAACTCTAAGATAAAAAATTACAGTAATACGCTTCATCAAAACTATAAACTTCTGCCCTTCCAAAGATGCCATTGAGAAGTCAAGTCTCAGATCAGGAGAAATTTGGTAATATGACTACCTGTTAAAGCACCAGTATCCGGAATATATAAAAAAATTCATACAAATCAATAACATAAAAAAATCAATGTTTTAGAAATGGTTCTTGGGTCTAAACACATATTTCTCCAAAGACAATATAAAAATGGCAAAGAAGGTCCTCCAATGATGTTCACACCACTGATAATAGGCATTAGAAAATTAAAACCACAGTGAGATATTATTAGACAAACATCAGAATGGTTAAAAATAGAGATAGACAATATTAAGTGTTTGTGAGAATATGGAACATCAGAAACTCTAGTACTAATATAGAATGGAGCCAGTTTGAAGTGTTTTACAAAATTAAATATATACTTACACACAATTCAGCAATACCATTCTTAGGCTTTTAACTCAAAGAAATAAAAACATATTTTGTCATAGATATTTGTATAACAAATTTATTCACAATAGCCTCAAACCAGAAACATGCCAAATGGCAATCAATACATGAGTGGGGAAAGAAATTGGTAAATACATACAATGGAATATTGCTTGGATAGCAAGAGTAATGAAGTGCTGATATATAGAATGAAGTGGATCAATCTCAAAAATATGCAGAGAAAAAGAAGGCAGACAAAGAGAGTACATACCGTATGATTCCACCTATTACCTATTAAATTCTAGAATAGGAAAAATAAAACAATCAATAGTTGCAGAAAACATATTGCTGATTTTATGGCATCAGAGGTTGGAGAACTAGTAACAAAGAAGCATGAGAAAATGTTTGATGATGATAGAAATGTCTTTTGTAGAATTATTACAATATTGATTGTGGTGTGATTAAATAGGTACATAACTTATCACAGTATATGTCTTAACTGGCTACATTTAATTTTGTGGAAGTTTATCTCAATAGATTTTAATCAGATGAAAATCCAGAGGCTAATCCAGTAATAAGAAAATAATAAATGTTACCATGTACCTGTGCAGGCGTTCACTCCTTTGATACTCCAGTTTTCAGGGAGATGGCCATAATCCATGAAAACAAAGTGAAACTATAGGACTTCATCTGTTCTACAAACTTCACTCTGTTGCCCCGGGGAGCATGCCTCACAGCAAGGCCTCATAGCTCACAGCAACCTTGAATGCTCAGGCTCAAGTGCTCCTCTTTTCCATTTGAGTAGAGACAGGGTCTCACTCTTGTTCAAGTTGGTCTTGAACTCATGAACTTAACCAATCCACCCACCTCGGCCTCCCGGAGTGTTAGGATTACAGGCATGAGCAACCAAATACGCTGCTTTTTTCTTGCTTTGGTCATTACTGCCCCCTCAATGAAGCTCTATGTAGCTTCAATAAAGGTCTTGAATAGTGGAAAACCAATAGTAAACAATCAAATATAAAATCAAGAATAATCAGACATTTGAGAAAAATTTGTCACATGTCAGAAAAAACAAGGAATAAAAAAACAAACAATTGAATCTGAGCAAGGAAAAATAATTTTGATTCTAATATTAAAACAAATTTTAAGTAAAATGAACATTAAAAGATACTCAGGGACATCTATTTACAAACGCGACTAGCACACTATATACAATGCACAATCAGAAGGCAAGAAAAGGCCCGCACCCTTTTAGAACATGAAGTCAAATAAGACATTCAAAGTAAAGGTTGAAATACATTTAATGATTTCCCCCAGATGTCATTAATTTATTTATTTAATATTTACTGAGCATCTGCTTTTGTGCTGATCCTGACGAAGTAGTAAAGACAGTGTAATAAAATATAAAACCATCACACTGGTTTTACAATTCAGGGACTAAATGGAAACCAAGGGATGGACAATTTAATGTATGATATGATGTCAAGAAGAGCTAAGTGCTATGAAGAAAACTAAACCAGGAAAAGACATAGAATAAGATGAAAGGGTTATTCAAAGAAACTCTTTCTGATGAGCTAATATTTAAAGAAGAAAATTGAATTAAAGAGAAAAAGTAGTGAGGTCTAAAGAAGTTGTGTTTTAAGCCATAGTCACATTCAGGAAGAGAAAAAGTTTGGTATATTTCTAAGCCAACCAGAAGGTCAGTGTGGCTAAAAGAATGAACTAAGGAGACAATGACAGAAGACTGTGACAGAAATGAAGTCAAACTATTGGAAGGGTTTGTATTTTCTTTCTTTCTTTCTTTCTTTTTTTTTTTTTTTTTTTGCAGTTTTTTTTTTGGCCAGGGTTGGGTTTGAACCCACCACCTCTGGCATATGGGGCCAGCACCTCACTCCTCTGAGCCACAGGCACCACGCTGGAAGGGTTTGTATTTTCTTACTGGTGTGATGAGAAACCACTGGAACATTCTAAACCGGGTCATGGCTGGTTTATGTTTAAAGTATGCCTGAATATGTAACATTGGAAGAAGGCAAAAAAAATTGAGACCACTTAGGAGGTGACTGAGATGATTTCAGTGACAATTGTTACGGCTAGGGCTAGAATGTTGGCAAGTGGGTGACAGTTGGATAAGCGATACAGGCCTTTTAAATGTAGAGATAACATAGATCAGATTTGGCATGTGATGAAGAAAGGAGAAAGCAAAGAATGATCCTTATGTCAGTGGATTAAGCAATGAGGGTAAATTGGTGTCACTGCTGGTAATGGGGGGAGACAGGAGAAACTTTGCTGGCAGAAATCACGAGTTTTGCTTTAGATATTAAAAAAGGATGAAGTTTTATTAAGAGGTGTGGTGAACACATAGAAAATAATTGGTAAATATTTTACAAAATTTTGTAATGAATATTTTGTAAATAAAGGTGTGTTTAGCTACAATTTCCCACTTTCCCTCTGCAGGGTGACTTTTGGCATAGCTTGTGCAGGGCACAGTAAAGGGAGAGAAGCTGAAGCAGAAACCATGAGCTCAATACTTTGATGATACTTCTTGTGACCTTTAGTCTGTGTGAAAAGAATTTGAACTGTAGACAAAAATATTAAATATGCTGTCCTGAAATTTTATTTAGTGATTTAGGAGGCGATTTATTTAGAAAAGATAAAATAAAGTTTTATTTAGTCAAAATGCAAGGTGATGAAAACAATGCCGTCATAACAATTACCTTTATCTTCTCTTCAAGGCGTAAATGAAGGGATCGCTTTCAAACTTTCGTATTTTATGACCATCTTTATGTTACAGCTTTATGTTCTCTGTGGCTCCTTTTATGCATGAAAAATCCCCAAAGTATACATTTAATCCCACACTGTCAGCTATCTGTGCTGGGGTCTTCACTTAGACCCTCAATCACCTGCATCATAAACCTACAATGTGGATGCTGGTGATGAACCAGTGCTTAATCGTGCAAGAGTCTCTGGGCAGTAGAGCATGTTGGTCATGGCACAGGGTCCAGGATCACATTACTAGCTCTGCTGCTTATTAGATTTACCATGTGGGGAAAATAAATTACCTCCTTTGTACCTTCATTTACTCATTTCCAAACTGGGGATAACAATGGCATTATTTATATTATATATATATATATAGAGAGAGAGAGAGAGAATATGTATGTGTATTTCATATGTATATATATATATATATGTTGCTTCCCTGGAAAGCAGACTTTCAGAAGAAGTTTATCTTGCAGGGAATTTATTGAATAGTAATCTTGGCATGAATACCTATAAAAGAGCAGGGGGAAACAGGACTGAGCAGAAGTCATGTGATATAGATCTAAGATGAAATTTGTCCAACCCCCTGGGAATCTCCATCCAAAGTTGAGCTGACCAGGACTTTTTATGGAGACATTAGTTGTGATCTTCCTTGAGAAGAGGCATGGCCTTGAGTGAGGCAGGTGTCTGCAGCTGAGGCAATTTTTGCAGGAGCTGACAGCTAAAGGCTTCTGCCTATCGTATCCCTCTTATCCTGGGCAATAAGTCCTGCCTTAAACCGGAGACCTGAGTGGCACTTACATCTACTATACTACTGCTTCATAAGATTGTTGTGATTAGATGAAAGAGAAAGCGAGTGTGTAAGTTTGCATGTGAGAGATGATAAAATGTCTTGGCCTATACAGTCTGCACCATGTAAGTGCGGGCTATTATTATTATTCAATAAATAGGCAAGTTCATATAAAATGTAATTTCTCTATGGAAGGAAAAGATGAGCCTAGAGAAAAATTAGGGCAGTGGGGAAAATTATTACAGTGAACATTTACAATCATTTTATCGTCAGGTAGCACTCCTTTTCTTTGGGGGAGCTGGTACTCTCCCATTCCAACCATGTATTTCCAGAGGAACTGTCAATCATCACACCCCATACCCTCCTCTACCTCCTATATTGAGGGGTATAGAATTACGTGGGGCCAGTGATGGAACTACTTCTTGTAACCATTGAGACACATATGGTCAAGAGTAGGATGTTATCCAAAACAAGCTATTAAAGTACTTGCCTATCTACTTTCATGATGGAAATAAAGGGAAGATTCCTCCAGCAGTTTAAAAAAAAATAGTAGATTATGAACTCTGTGGAGGGGTGGGGAATTTGAAGCCTTGGGTCCACATGCCACCCTCCAGACTCAAGTGCAGTCAGTTGAATAAAGCCAACTTCACAAAACGAATCCCTTTATTAAAAGGATTTGTTTTGTAACGTTTGAATTCAGTCAAAAAGGATCCAGAAGGCCACATGCGGCCCCCAAGAGCACAGGTTACCCCACCTCACTGTAGTTAAACTCGTACTTCAGGTCTATGAAATACATAGTCAGAACCATACAATGTGGCTGAGAAATTGTTAAAAGCAGAACATAGTACAGGATGAAGGGGACTGTGCTACTGACCAATTCCAGGTGCTAAGATTCAAGACTGGGAAGCTTGGGTGTTTTCAGCTGAACTTACTCTGATCCATTCTCTGTAAAATCCAAGATCTGAGTTTTCTATAAGGACCAGAAATCACATTGCAAGTTATCTGGGACCTGAGTCTTTCCAGATTTTAGGCATGAATCCATAAGCTCACCAACTTTTCTTCCTGCCCTCCCTGAAGGATCCTGCTCGGCCAGTTTGCAGTTCACTTGCAGTTAGAGGTATTAGCACTAGAGGTCTCTGCCTGCCCATGAGCCCTGTTCCCACAGCCAATGCTTTGCCTGTCACACCCCAGCCTGCTGTGCTTATGTTTACCTTGATCTGCTATATCTATACCAAATGGTAATCGTGCTAACATTGGACATTTCCACGATATAGAATCTTGAAACCCCCATTGCTTTATCTGCTTCCTAGAGTCTTGACACATTCCATGATAGACACACCGTAAGGACCCTTCACAATGAACGCCAACAAACCAACCACCACTCCATTAACATGCTCCTCCTCCAAAAGACAGTCAGCAAGGCTGGTTGGACCCAGAAGAATCACAAAGACCCCTTTTACTTGGAGATCACACATCTAGGACAATGCCATACTGAGTGATAACCTTAGATCCTTATGCCATAACCTGTGATGTAGAGAGCATCAACAGATTGAAGTATGCGGCAAACAACACACATACCTCTATGTCCTGGGCCCATTCAAATCACTGCCTTATACACTTCACACCCTGATAAAGTAGAAAACAAACTCAAGGTAAATAAAGAGTAAAAAAAGAGTTTCACCTAAACCTTAGACTAGAGCTATTAAGCCTAACCCATCTACTGCAAGCCTATCTTACAATGGTGTTAGTTCAGTGCTATAAAGAGGAATTCTCATCCAACAACAAAAGAAAATTACAGGGTATACTAAGTAGAAAAAAAAAGGGGAAAGAAAGGGAAAGAAAAGGAAGGGAAGGGAAGAGAAAGGAAGGGGAGGGGAGGGGAGGGGTAGGGAAGGGAGAGAAGGATGTCAAATAGCCCTCCATGCAAAGTTAAACATCTTTTATTCCTTTGCCATTAAATTACCTTAGACTTAATCCATCCTATCTCTCTCTCTTAGAGTTGAGGACAGACTGGGGTGGTAGGAGGGCATTGTACAGAACTGAACTGAAGAGCAGCCTTGAATTTCATCTCAAAGTCAATAATTTCATGTATATTGACTTAATTAGATGTCTACATCTTTGTTTTATGCCTGTTTATAAATTATCCTAAAATTAAATATGGAGCTTGGTCCATTATAAAATATTTCAGCTCAATTTAAGTTCAGATTCTCTCTGTAAACTTCTCCCACTATTACCACTTTTCTTAGCAAGTAAATTGAGATTTGTTGACAATAGTTCCCCAGTATAAAAGACTGGACTTGTAAAACTGAACTATAGATACTTAGTTTAACTTGTCAGAGAATCTCCCCAAAATCTGCCGAACAAAACTTGTCTTAAAATACAAATAAACACTATGGATTATTGTCTTTACTAAAAATTCATTTCACGTTAGTTGTCATTTAAAGCCACTATTCCATATTCTTCAAATGGGATTATTCAATTATAATGATTCTAAATTCACAAAACTTTTTAGAATCACATAGATTGCACTTAGTGAAATAAACCTGCACTTGACTAAAAAGAAATAGGAACATTGTGAACCTGGGGCTTTCATTTACTTGTGCGCATTGAGCAAATGGGCATCTTTTAAGAGGAACATTAATTTTTACTAAAGATTGCCCAATTGAATGACATACAAATTTTGTGTTCAGGTTAATTTTTTGTGTTCATTATCAAAATATTTTCATTCTTATTAGAAATGGTCTGTATGGAGAATATTTGCTGGATGAGATAATGAACTTCTCACAGGGGGGGCTTTTAAGCACTGAGACAGGTACTGGGTCAGCTGCAATCTCTTTACTGGAAGTTTTATAAAGTTGGATTCATGCTCATCAACAAATCTGCTATAGGTGTAGGTCTTTAAACGTAGACTATGTGAACCCCAAACATTTCTTTGCAAGCTCTTCTGAGCTGTGTTACAGGTACTCTAAGTGTGAGGAGGAGGGAGATGTATCTGTGCTTACATGGTCTTCCCTTTTACTGTGGAGTCCACGACACATCTCCCCACGTGTTTTCAAATGCAATTATTATGCTCTTCACCGATGTTCTGCCCATCATTCTCCTCACAAGGCAGTATTCTTGCAAAGGATGTAACATCAGCCTTTTGGCCTAGGAGCCAGCCAGACAATGCACCTCCTGGATGCCCTATCCTCATTGTCATTCTGCCTGAGCTCTGTCTGCTCCCTCGCCTCCCCAAAGGTCAGCCGGAGGTCTTCACTCCACCGCTAATGGGTGTGCACACAGCCTGCTCACTGCTCCTGCTGGGGCAGAGGAACTCATCTCTTTATATCTCTCTCCCTAGCTTTTTTCCTTCCTCCCTCCTTTCCTCTCTCCTGAGCTGGCTCTCTCTTTCTCTGCCTTGCAAATGACTCTGAGGAGCTATGCTGGTGGATGATTTATATTAAGAAAAAAAAGCACTCATTTTTTTTTTTTTTTTTTTTTTGAAATGGGCTCCCTGAGAGCACTCAGGGCTGCCTCGTACTGCTCAACGCCTACCTGCCCAACTGCAGGGAAACAAGCTTCTGAAGGCTTTAATGGGATTTCGCCTGAGGCTGTTTTATTAAGATGTCGGCTTTTTCTGCTGCCTCTGCAGCTGACACCATTCACTGTCAGCTGTCCCCTCCCCTTCCCACCCCCACTGCCACCCCCCCACAACAATGCACCAAATTATTCGCTTCATTTAGTGCTCATGGCTCAGTGTGGGCAAATTGGGAGAAGGAGCCCTACTGAGCCAGATGAACCAGGCAGAGAGGTGAAAAGCCACTGTGCTACTTAACTGGGGGCTTAAAAGGAGGGAGGAGACCCAAAAAGGGAGGGCTAATCAATGCCACTGGGGCATACTTCCATTCTATTAGGAGGAATCATACTCCGCATCAACATACCCATTTTGGAAGTGCATTTACATTACTCATTTGCATAAAACCTTCATTTGGGGCAGCCTGTACACAAGGCTTTGTATAATTACCTATAATATATAATGCATATGGTACACACATTGTAGGGCAGGTTAGAAACTATTCCATCCCATTAAAAGAAAGTATTTGTTACAAGATAATATCAGCATGGAATGATATATTTTAATGAATGCTCTGAATTATATACCTATCTGTGTGCATACACACACACATACACACTCCTTCTGCAGAGTGCGATTTGACTAAATAAGTGGCAACATGGATAGTAGTGAGGTAACGATAGAGATAATGTGTTTATGCCTTTGTGTATGTTGGAGGGTGTGTTTGAGGTGTATTAAACAAGATGAAGAGCGTGTTTAGAACAAAACAGTCTGTTCTTAATTACCTACTATTTTTATAGGAAGAATAGGTTAAACACCGCTCAGCAGTCATTGTGGTCAAACTGTGGTGTCAATGGTAATAGCTAATTAGTAGTGAAAATTTATCTTTATGCATAATGAATCTATTAAGTGCTCAGGATATTTTAAGAGTTATTTATCATGAGTGATGACAAGGAGAAACATGCCATGCTCCCATTTTATGAATGGGAGACCCAATGACATAGTAGAGGGAGGCAGTTGACTCAAGATGACTACAATATCGCATTTCTTGCCCTTTACTTGACTTTTCCCAGTAACCTGGTACAATGTTAAACTGACTTTCATTTAGAAGTCATTCACTCTTTCAATAAATGTTTCCTGAACCCTCTACTTTGCACTGATGTGTATGATTCCATATGTTATTAGGCTCAAGGTGAAAAACAAAAAGCAAAAATTGCCATTATGTTTGCTTTTGTGGAACTTCCAATTTAGTGGTGGGGACAGATATTGTTGGAAGAAGGTGGCACAGTTTAATGACAGCCTTTATTAGAAAAATTTGAAGCAGTGTGGAATCTCAGACTGGGCTTCCCTGAGGAAGTAGTGGTGGACCAGTGAATGTAAGGATTAATGAGAGGTAAGTAGGCGAAGTTATTCATGTACGTGTGTGTTGGGGGAATCATAGGATATACATGTACAGATGCCCTCTGGCTGGAGCAAGGTGAGGCTTTTAGGAAAACATGTATTAAAGCACAAAGATCCGGGATATTGCACAGTGCTGCAGAGGCAGGGAGGGCTCAGAGCTCACGGAGCCTGGGAGGCCTTGCTATTAAGGGTTTTGTCATTTCTCTCCAAAGCACTGAAGAGTTTTATATGTGTGCCATTGAAAAGTTTTCATTGTAAACCTTGTTTAGGGTTGTGAGGTGTTGTATAACCTGATACTCATTAGTAAGAAGTCACTTTCACTTCAGTGTGGAGACCAAATTGGAAGACAGCAAGAGTGGAGGCATAAAAATAGACATTTACATAGAACCGACGAGAGAGTGATGATGATGACTAAGACCTTGGAGGGAAGGGGAATGCCGAGGAAGATAATGAGGTAGGTGTTTGTCATGGTGCGTGAGGAAGATTGAGCTGCCAAAGGTGATGTGTAGGTTTCTGACTTGCAAAATGAATGAAGGTGGCCCCATTTCTGAAGACCACAATTGCTTTCTGGAGAAGCAATCCTTAAATATGGTTCTGGAGATGCTACATGAAAGGCCTTTGAAATGGTAACTTTCAACATGTCGATTATGGAGGTATTGAAAAACTATCGATATGATCTAGTGCTCTGAGAAGAGGATAAGCCTGAAGATGTGAGTGGATTATCCAGGCATTGGTGGTATTTGATGGCAAAGGAAATTGGTGACATAAATAAAAAAAAAATAGAGAAAGAACTAGAAATACACGTATTTATTGAGTGGCAAAAGGATTAATCAGAAAGGGGAAAACCCTCAAGAACATGTGCTGTTGGGAAATAAAGTTTTTCAAATATACATTTACTTTGATTATATCCCTTGGAATGGAATTTCTGAGTCAAAGGGTTTATGAATGTTCCACTTTAATAGACCTTGCCTAATAGATTTCCCAATGAATGCAGTGGCTGATATTTCCACCAGTAGGGTTTGAAATGTCCAGCTGCTCCATAATCTCACCAATATGCAATATTATTGCTTGCTTTTATTTTATTTAGGGATATTTCACTGAGGCTTTAATGTGCCTTTTCCTGATGACTAATAAAGTTTCTTTTTTCCATATGTCTTTTGACCACTTGGACCTCTTCTAAAGTGCTTCTTTAAATCTCTTACTATTTATTAGATTATTTTAATCACAGATTTGTAATCACTACTTATATACTATCGTTATTCACATATATAACAGTTACCCATATTATAAATATTGTCTTCTATGTGATTTGTCTTTCACTTTTCAAATAATAATTGTTGATATAACATCTTAATTTTTTTATTTCAAAATATTAAGGGGTACATGTTTTGATTATATGGATAGCTTTTATAATGCTTAAGTCAGGGCTGTTAGTGTGCCCATCAGCTGGGTTCATTGTACCTGTTAGGTAGGATTTTACCCCAACCCTCTTTCCTCACCACCTTTCTTTATTTCCAATGATCTTCACACCTCTCTATGCCCAAGTCTGTCCACTGATTAGTTCCTAATTATTAATGAGTACATGTGATGTTTCTTTTTCTATTCCTGAGGTACTTCACTTAGGATAATGGTCCCCAGTTCCATCTGTATTTTTGCAAAGGGTATTAGTACTCAGAAGCTCTGCAGAGATATCTATCCAACACAAAGAAGTCTAAACAGACATCCATCCAATAAGGCAACTTGGGATCCATGGTTTAGTGAGCACCACCAGATTAAAGGGGCGTACAGAGGGCAGATTGGCAAATTGAACCCAAAAGTCTAGCCTAGGAATGGTAAACACTCTTTCAGATTTCTCAGTATTGTCACAGTTTATTCCCATTGTCCCAATATAGTTTTTGGTGTCACCTGTTGCACTCTTAAAAGTATCACTGTGTAGATGATAAATCTCCTGACCAGGAGTCTGAGGTCTTTCCTGCATTTTCGACAGCTCTTCCTTCCTGAATGGTCCCTCTCTATGAATTAGTATCATCATCCGTTGCTGAGATTTCTTTGTTCTGCATTGCCTGTCTCTGTGAATGCTGCTTACCAGTTCTGCACTGCGGATCTAAAATCGGACGACTCTCTTCCATCTCTGGTGCCAGCGCCTTAATCCAGACCACCACGTCTTGCTTCAACTTGAATAGCCTTTCCTGGTTTCATTCGAGTCTATTCATCATGCAACAATAAGTTAACATTTTTGAATATAAGTCAGATTGTATCACTCTGCTTCAAACAATGAATGAAAAAAAAAATGACAACTTTCAAAAGCTTTCCAATGACCCTAAAATAAAAATAAAACTCCTTAAATCACCTACAATTTTTGCTGTGATACTGACACTGAATATGAATCAGGCTTCATATTATCTCACATAGCTAGTCTTTCTTTCTAAACTACCACTAAATTAGACTCATGCAAGATATTTAAAATGATATATCCCTTTCTGACACAAACACTGTATGAAGCGTGCTATTTCCTTGCCTAAAAATATTTAATTTACTATTTATTTATTAAATTCCTATTCATCTTTAGGTCTAGGTTTAAAAGCCTAATCCTCAGCTATGTCTTCCAGGCCAACTGTGAGCTACGTTAATCCCCCTCTGCTATTCTCTTACACAGTATTTTCCTCTAGTCTTTCATAGCAATTATCTCTACTATGACACAAGTGTATCTCTGTTTACTTACTGTGTGTCTATGTTGCAAGTAGATTCTAATTTCAATGAAGGGAAGAATAATGTCAAGAGTTCAGTATTGTATATTTTTATCTTAGCATAGTACGGTACTCATTATATCCTCTGGGTTCACAAATAGGTTTCCACACATATTGATTATCTGCCAGGCACTAGGCTCAGGTAAAAATTTCCTAGGTTAGTGATAACTCTAGGTTTAAGACCTATCAAGGAAACATTTTGTTATAACTCATTCTTTGGTTAACAAATAAAAAGTTAAAGTTTGTGGATATCAGATACAAAGGCAAAAGAGGCACCCTGTTTATCATTGTATAATTTGAATTTAGACATTGAGGATATGCTTGGAATAAAAGGATGTGACTGGATTTTAAGTATACATTTTTAAAGGTTTTGTGATTGTTTTCTGCATAAACACGCTCAATGTGCTTCAATACCCCACTCCATAAATACTTTTCTCCTCAAAGTAAATATTTAACCAACCTCTACTTTCCTAGTTGCTCCTAGTAAAAGTCAGAAGGATCAATGACAACTCCCCAGGATAATCTGAAGCAAATGGACATAGTCCTGTTGTTGTTATAACTTTCCAGGATGCACTGATGGAAGAGTCATCTTCCTCTGGCCTGAGAAAAGAATGACTTGCAGGAAAATGTTTATAGTACCCTTCATTAACACCAGAGGGCATGCCCCACTTTCCTGATTTCAACTTTTAACTTACTTCTGGAATCTTGTCTTCCCCTCTACTAAAGGAGGTAAATGCTGAAACAAACTTACTTAAGCCTCATTCATCCTTTGAGTTATTTCCTCCCAACTATATTCATCTAGAAAGAGCTTTTACCTTTAATCTGTCAAATATTGGTTGTATAACCTAGGTACTGAAACTTCAGAGCTAACAGTTGAAAAAATGTGAAAGGTCAGAAGAAATATCTTTTGATTAGAGTATTAAAAAAAATTGATAAGTAAATTGTTTCTCAGGTACTCATAAAAGTAGACAATTAATATACATACACGTCACACACACACACGAGTTGAGTCTCACAAGCTTATGTCAGAAAATTCACCCGATATGAAATAGAAATTATTATCAGTAGTTGAGATTTCTTTCGCATTTTCTGTCTATAAATAATAGCTGTAACATTCAAGTAAAAATATGAATTGGACATGTAAGTCACATCCCTGATTTCTCCAAATATCCCTCTTTTTTTCTACCTATATTATCCAGTTTCTCCAAGAAGCAGACACCAAACAAATTCAACATGTAAGACATTAAGGGAAATGACCTGCTTGAAAATGTGAAGAAGCTTTGGAGGATGGGAAATTTATCAGAGCTTCATACAGGTATGATTCCAAGGGAAGGAAGGAAGGAAGTTTGTTGGGGTGGAAGTATTTTAGATGATAGTGCAATCCTAAGAAAATGTTGACTATATAATCAACATCTAGTGATCTTTAAGCCAATTTGTACCATCAGAGGGGCACCGTATTTTCTAGAAGCTGGTTTGCTATATTAACCCTTCATACTAGTTAACTATTAACCCTTTAGCTAGTAGTAGCCTATGAGACATAGTCTCAGTGATAATGGAAGAGGGACTTCAGAGTGCAGCCACCAAGGCCTGCATCATTTCCACCCCTGCCACTGGAGATCTGGGAATCCCGTTGGAGTGGCCATATCATCCCTATTGTATCTACTTTATTTCAGAATATCATCTGTCAACTAGAGTCACAGTTTGTCTCTGCCTGTAGTACTCCCCCTCCCCGTCACCTTTCTCTTCATAATAATTCTTCCTCACTACAGCCTTTGGATTTTGTCATTTTTCCTGTAATGTAAATTTGAGTATACTTTGTTTAAAAACTTCAGTGGTTCCTTATCACCTTTAGGATAAAACCTGAATTTGTTATATTGAACTTTTTTTTAAATATTTTTTATCTTGAAGAGCCTCTTCCGAATGACTTGCTATTCCCAACACAAATTCATTCTCTCTAGTCCTTAAGCTTTTACAGATACCATTTAGGCTACCTGTAATGTCCTTTTCTATTCTTATTAAAACTATTATATGTCTCACTTCATGTTTTGGCTAATATGCCATCTCTCCTGGGAAGTTTCTGCTAAGTCCCTGGCAGGGTACTCCACATCCATGTTCTCACAGAACCAAGAACTCAGCCAAATGTCCTTTATTCTGCATTCCGGTAACTTCTTTGCTTGTCCGACTTTTCCATTGGCAGCAAAAACTGGAAAAATTCTTCACCCAGCTCAGATTATGTTATACAGTGTTAATATATTTGTTAAGTGCATTAATAAAGTAATCACACTTAACTGACATTATGATACAAGGCTATTAAAAATGAAGGTCACTATTCAATGTTTGGGTTCCATGAGAAGCAGAGAAATAAACTAGACTTCTGTTACTGGATGCTATAATGCAGCTGACCAAAAATTAGGGACTAGAGAAAATGCTATATATTACAGTATCTGCTACTCAGTTTTTCATACAAACTAAAGCACTACTTCTATACAATGTTTCACTGTCAGTGTTTTAGCTTCTGAATGTGGTAAATATATATTCACTTGTATGTGATATAAAGGAAACTCTTTCAGAATTTAAAATATCCCTATAGATGCAGACGTGAAATCACATGTAAAGTTCTCACAGTTTTCACGTTAAAAGAGGTTGACATGGTGTTATGCCTCAGACAAAGAAGAAAAGAATTAAAATGTGATTATTCTTGTAGACACAGAGATACCTATTTCAACCTAGAGTTTATAAAATTTGCATCCCAAGCTTGTACACCATTGCTACAGCTCTATTCAAAACTTACCATTTTTCTCTTTTTATCAAATCTAATCCTAAACCACTGAAGATAACTTTGTGGAAAAGTAAAAAATTATATCCACTCAAACTTTGCAATACATAGAATATAAATTGACAAATTATATAGATTTAGGACTCATGGCCACCATGTTTCCTCATGACTTCCTAATAATAATAACTGTTATTCTAACAACAATGAAGCTAACTCTTTTGGGCATGCCAAATTAAAGTAAACTCTTAGTTATCTGGTATCTAGAGAGCAACATCGTTTCTTACCAGACATTTATTATTTGTTTAATATGAGGGTATTGTTATAAGAAAACCCATAAAATTATAAAAATTGCTATAATAAATTATTTGTTATTAAAATACAATTGAGCAATTTTACTTACATTTTGCCCCTTCATAGGGGATAGAAGCCAATTTTCAATTATCTTACCCTGAGCCTTTTAGAGAACGAAGATTAGGGCCAAGTTTCCTAGGTGGTTCCCTTCAAGGGGAAGGACAGTAAGCAGAATGGAAAGTGAGGGAAGAACATGACAAAAGCAAGTACGAAACGGTACAATATCAATTTGGCCACATCTTCAGGATAAAAAAAAAAAAAAGTTGGTAATAGAGAATGTCTTCTAGAAGATAGGCTTTGTGAAAACACTATACTTTGGCATAATCCATTATAAAAATGAAGGAAGAGGGGTTTTTTTATTTATCTTTTCTGTTTAATCTTCTGATTCTTACTGGTAGAAATCAACCCAAGTGGGCATTAATTCCAACATGTGGAGTTGTCTTTCTTCCAGGTGGTCCCACAGCGCACTGCCTTATATAATCACAGACGTGGTAGGAAAGAACCACACCCTGGATGCATCCAGGGTGTGCATGACCCTGAACTCTGTGCAATAACTAATAAATGACGTTCTTGTTCATGGGGAGAAGGAAGGGGAGGACATGATGGTTGTGATAGCAGTGACGATGGGCATCTTATTCATCCTTCCTTTTACTTTAATAAGAATTTGCATGCTGCAAATTCAGGACAATACAGATTTTGATGGCTAAAATTTGAGTATTCAGATCTTGATTTCCAAGAGCTCACAGACATGCGTTGGTGTTTTTGTGTGCATGTGCGTTTTGCGCGTGTGCAAGTATCACAGCTTCTGCACCTACATTATAAGGATTAAGACTGAAAGTGAGTTGTTTTATTTGTACGGATAGAAGTTATCTCCTTTGGAAGTCAAAACTGCCCTGGGTCAACTTTTATCTCAAAATAAGTGAGACCGTAGAGGAGTACTCAGTCTGTTCCAGTACAAAGCAAAATCTGCCTCATTTTGCCATCATATTTACATAAAAACTCTGCATGTGTAAGATAGCAATAAGAGTGTCTTACTGTTTCTCCAACTTACTATCTTACAATTTTCTCTTATCTCCTGAAGTGTTAGTTGAAAAAAAAAGCAATTCCGTATTTAAACAAAAACACATAATGAAATAACTTAATTTGTTTATAACCTACCGGGCTCTGAGTTAAGAAATCTCATAACTTTTCACCAACACTGCTACTAGTTGACAAATAGGAGGTAATGTAGACTCTGATAGAATTGTCTATTTTATACCCCAATTTTGAGAATTTTTTCTTTATTGCAGCTTTGTGTTTCTCCAAACATTGTCAAGATTATTTTCATTGTCAAATTGGGATATGGTGAGATGAGGAAGGCTAACACAATGGCCTTCTGAGTTTTTCTGAGACCTATTAAAGTAGAATAAATCCATGTGATGAAAAAAAGATTAAGAAAGAAGGAACATGAATACATTTAGTCACAAAAGCTGCAATATATTTCTTTTTCTGTGGAAAAAGACTGTATGTTAACTAGGTGGAATCCCTTGAGTGCCTGTCGCTTTTTGGTGAGATGTTGGTTGTTCATGGAGACACAGTCATCTGTTGGCCATCACAGTACCACGTTATACCCTAAAACAGTTCTGCCTTAGGCTTTGAGAGAAAAACTCCCTATAATAGTAACTCATTAAAATGTTCTTTAGTTAAATGAAAGAGTTAACGTCCTTCCTTGGCTCCTGACGCTCAGAGAGAGTGTGGATCTAAGAATAATTGGGCCCTCTGAAAATTATCAGTTCAATTCTGCAGTGAATATATTTTAAATTATTTCAAGAGAAGGAGAACAAATTGGTCCACATAGAGGTTTGTATGAGATTTAAAACACCTGCAGCTGCATCTTGCTCCTACTAAATAACTTCACAACTTTGAATAAATTAATCAAGGTAAGCAATGTTATCATTAGCCTTAACATCTTAAATGGTCAGGGCTTCATTTTATTTTTAATAATGTCTCTGTCACTGATTGTGGTTACTGCACCAAGAGGAATCCAATTAGAAGTATCTTACTCGTAAACATATTTTGTGTGACAAATGTGGCAAAAAGGGGAGGAAGAGAAGGAAAGAGAGAAAATTGGGGGAGGGGAGAGGCAGAGAGAGAGGGGAGAGAGAGAGTGATCCATCTAACCCGAAGAGAAATGGGTATTAGGTATCTCAAGTAATAGTGTAAATTAAAATATAATTTTTTTCTTAAAGAGTCCTATTTAAAAATTATCAGATGGCAGCTGTACAGAGTTTAGTACACTAAATGCTAGAGATGTACAGAGTTGAGGCCCAACATTTTATCCACCTATGTTATACCACTAAACATCATCAGATCATCGCTGTCACATACACTTCCAACTCAGGCATGCACAACACTTTTCTGAACTGGCGGTTCTAGTGATGGAGACTTTGGCAAGGGCTGGAAATACGAGGATTTTTGATCATCATAATAATGAATGAGGGATGCGATTGATCTCTGCTGAGCAGTGGCTAGGAATGCTACTGAATGAACATCTTTAAATACACATGTTTGCCCCTCAGAGCAATTACCCGGTTCAATTAGGTAATACAAAGAAGTATAAATCATAATTTTGTTTTTCTTTCTAAGACCTACAACCTTCTAGGTGAAAGCACAGAAATAAGGCAAGCGTAAATGATGGCAAGATATAAAGAATACCATTTTAGTGACATCAGCAAACCACAACAATGTCGCAGAGATTGAGGTGTGGGGGCCTGGAGAGACTCACCCTGGTAAGGTCTTAAAGAAAACCTTTAAAGAAAACATTTTCTTTATACCTAAGCAAATGGAATGGTAACTCTCATTTTTCAAGGTACAGAGCTTGCTGTATTCTTTTAGCAGGTCTGAAGTTATTTTTGGCTGTCTTTTTTAAAAAAACTTAGGCTGGATGTAAGGGACAAAGAAGGCATGTATCCCCTAAGTTTCTACTTTGGCCCATTGGGATCTACGTGTATGCAGCAATTAATAGAAGTATGCAGGATCATTTAACAGTGGAGACGCTGGGTGAGAATGAACCTTAGATGTCTCTAGTCATCTTCCCTCCCTCTACCACTATTTAAAGTTACTCTTGTTTCTGTTATTATAAATGAGAAGATGATGTTTCCTACCTCCACAACCAAGAGGCAATGCAATAAAAATTGGGCAACAGAAGGCTCAGGGCCTATTCAGGCAATCCCTGAATTATGAACAAGATAGATTCTGTATGGTTTGTTTTTAAGTTAAATTTGTATGTAAATTTTGGAACAGGTACATATACCTATTACCTGTAATAGCCTCCCTCCATTCATAAGTACAAGTTGTGCCTCAGTCAGGTGTTTGTAGCTCCTGGACTGCCCATACTAGTAGGTTTAACTCAATAGCTTGTAGCAAAATCCTGTCATTTGGGACATGGATGAACATGAAGGACATACCGTGAAGTGAAATACTCCAGGCACAGATAGACAAATACTGCATGATCTCACTCATGTGTGATTTTTTAAAAAATGGAACTCCTAAAAGCAAGGAATAAACAAGGGTTACCAGGGGCTGCAGGGAGGGTGTGTACTGGGGGAGTTAAATAGATGTTTGGCAAAGGAAACAAACTTTCAACGGACAGGAGGAAAAAGTTAACCTGGTGAATATAGTTTATATCAATGTATTGTCTACTTGAAAATTGCTAGAAGGGTTGATTGATCTGTTCTCACTACAAATACTTTAGTAGGTAAAATCCTGCCTGTGTTAATTACATTGATTATCTGTGCCACTATGTATACATATTTCAAAACATCCTGTTATACCCCATAAATTTTAATTCAGCAACTTAAAAAGAAAACACAATTTTAATTCAGCAACTTAAAAAGGAAAAAGAAAGAGGAAAAAGGAAGAAAAAAAGGAAAGAAAGAATAAAATGAAAATGGGCTTAATAATAAGGCTAGGTATAGAATAATGTGATAATAAAGGACTTAAACAGTGCCAGCCAATATGGTCAGTAAATCTTAGCTTTGGTAAAGGGATCGTCACAATCAGAGCTGTTGCTGCTCATCAAGACTCCCTCAACACTCTGGGTTCAATTTATTTGTTGTACCTTTCCTTAGACTAAAGTTCAACTAGCCTCTTGGATTAAAACATGAACAAACAAACAAAACAGTTGGTTATCCTGTGATTCTTGCCCTGCCATTTTCAGTTACTCAAAGTAACATTATAAGTAATCATGTCCTTTCAAGAAACACTAAGAAGTCTCTTTCTGATGTCTTTAAAAATTGCGTACAATGTTTGATCTCATTCTACCTCTCTTTGTTTTCCTTTACATTTTTAGGTAATTTTATTTATAATTTTGTGCAGAGACTAAGAGGAGAAGAAAGTAACGCTGTCCAAGTTTCAGAACCATTTAAAGGCTTAGCTGGAGATCATCTTTATCGGAGTATGTACATATTAAAATTCATTTTATCTCTAATCTCTTTCAATTAAAAAGACAGAGTTGCCTTCAGGTTTGTGAAATTTATGATATGAAACACCTTAGATGTGCTGTAACTGTTAAACTGAATTTTGTTTAGTATTTTGATTATAAATTACGGAAATGGTACATTAACTCCTTTCTGAGGCTAAGATTAAACGGCTCCATTTCTTTGCTGCTGTAGTGTTTTTCAACATATGTTATATTTATAATTGCCTTATTAAATCTTATACATTGTGAGTGATAATCATGTTGCCCAGAGCTATAAAATCATCAAAATATATAATGGCGTTTTAAGTTGTTGTATCTACAAAAGGGATTTTTTATTTTTAGCATTTTAATAATGTTTTCAGCTGAGTGCTGGGACTAGTCCTAAGCTATTCAGAAGAGAAATATTTCCACTATATATTTAGAAAGTGATATTTAAAAAGAAACTAAAGTTCATGCTAAATTTCAGCCAGTAGCAATGGACGGTATAGAACAATTTCACCATAGAGAAGAACTGAGTGTAGGTCATGGCTTGAAGGAGAAAACGCAGACAGATAAAACCAGGTTCAGAGGGCCAACCTGGCAACATTCCCTCTGCTGACAGCCTCTCTCCTTTTTCACTGTATGTGGTCATGAACCTGAGTTATGATATTCCAATTGGCCGGGACCCCAATATACCAAAACTTTTTTTCTTTTTTTATTTCTTTTCTATTATTTAACATCCTCGATAATAAACCTGACTCTAATTCCTGGTTTGTTTTATTTGTTTCATGATTTAGCTTTGCATGTTTGACCCAGGGTTTTATAACAATTTCTGTTATTTCCAAATTAGTAGCTGAGTAAAGAAAGCATAATAAATTCATTTTCTTGACCCTTAGACTATACATACCTGCAAAGGTGGTGCCATACCCCAAACATCCACTGAAAGAAGGCCAAAAGCAAATACTTATCACTGCTCCAGAAGTGTCGCAAAATGCAGAAGTGGCAAGCTGATGACAATTGATATTAGTAATAAATTAAATAATACATAATTTAGAAAATATTTTCAAAGAGATTTCAGCCATTTTAAAAATAGTTTAGGTCAATTCTTTAATTTTGCAGAATGACATATTCTTCTGGGAAAATGGTTGGTTTCTATGAGATTGGTAAAAATATTATCTTGCAAGATGCAGGAATATTGCTCTAATAAAAAATTACTACCATATGATTTAGCAATTTCACCACTATGTATTTATCCTAAAGAAAAGATATCTGCTCTCTCATGATTATTGTAGCACTATTCACAGTAGCCAAAATATAGAACCAAACTAAGTGCCCATCAATGAATGACTGGATAAAAACAATTTGACTTATATGTATATCATGTATATGTATGTACATTTATATATATATAATGAAATATTATTTGGTCATAAAAATGAATAAAGTCTGTTATTTACAGAAACATGGATAGAGCTGAAGGTCTGTTGTTCAATGAAATAAGCCAAACACAAAAAGACAAATATCTCATGTTTTAAGTCATATGTGGGAGCTAAAACAATGGATCTCGTGAAGCTAGAGAGAGAGTAGAAATGAGGAGATGTAGTGGGAAGAGCAGAATGAGGAGAAGTTCATCAATGGGTACTAATAAATGTTTCAATAGAAGAATTAATACCCAGTGACAGATCAGGAGCATTACTATAATTTATTGTAATTTACAAAGTTTATATTTACAAATATATCCAAATGTGGTGGGAGAAAAGCTGCAATGTGTAAAGAAAATTCAGCCTCTTTCTACAAGGAGAAATTTGGTCTTCACCAAAAGAGCACCCAAACTACTGGGATTCTTTCCTTTCTCACAGTCTCTACTTGCTACTACTTGCTATGGACACTTTCTCATCTTGATCTGTGTAAAGGTTTCATTCTTGCAATCCCTTCTCTTCTGCTTTTTCCTCTTCCTACTAAGTCATTTTCATCAATTTAAAGGGCACGGCCTGTTATCTATTGCTTTTATTATCTGGCAGCTAGCACCCCATTTCTTTGTCCTCTTTAATGGCAAAATGAATCAAAACATGCACCTATTTTCTCTACCTCCAGTCTCAACACTCATTATCATCCTTTCCCATCAGACTTCTAAGCTGATAGATGTGTGAAACTTCTCTCGATAAAGTACCAATCACTTATAAATTCATATCTTTAATGGTCAGTTTTCTTCCCTGTCTACACTCCATCCTTCAGCAGCATCATTTTACCTACTTCTTGCCAAACCTTGATTGATAATGAGAGTAGAGTCTACTGTGGAACAAGTTGTCTTTATTTGATAAACAGATGTGCTCTATATGATAAGTAACTGCCTTTTCTCCCCACTCTCCATCTCTCCCACTCCCATATCCCAATCATACAGACTCTCCATTTATCTAAATTTTATTGCTACTTCAATGTCTGTTTTGATCCCTACTGTCTTGTGAGATTGTCTTTGCCCCAGAGCTGCAATATTCCTCAGATTGTTGTTCGTTTACCATTTACTGTATGTTATCATTCACTGAGCTGCTTTGGAAGCACATGCCATAAGTCAATCTATCAATCTATCTTCGTCATCCTTACCTGTCATCTTCCATCTCTTCATTCACCAATTCTGCAAGACATAAGTTTCTTCATACAGAAGTTTTGCTCCTAACCTCTTGCTTTTTGTTCCATGTTGACATGCATCTAACCCAGAACCATCTACCGGGAGATGGGACCTTTCTTGATCGTAGTGCAGTGTCGTAATCATTATAAATTAAATGATTAAATTGGAATTGGTCTGTTTCTGGACTGTGGATGGTTTTCTGTTAATTCACGTATCATTGTGTCAGAATATTGTGAGATATTGGGTAAGAAGGAATAAACATGCATTAGTGGTGAGACTGGGAAGAAGATACCACTTGGATCTAGTTGCTAGTGATAGTGAAATAACAGTCAGTTCTCCCATTTATGAGCATAGAAAGAAAGGAGCACTTCACCTTCCTTTCAGATGTGCATCTCCTCTTCATATCCCATAGGCGGCCATTTCTGAGGGATGAATAGTAGAAAACCGTCATCCCTTACTGTTTTCTGAAACCCCATCATACTATAGTACAGCTGAGAACTTCCAGAGTTAACTTAATGAAAAATAATTGTGTAGACTCTAAATTTTCCTCTAGCAGGGAAAGAAGGGCGTGGTTTTTCTTGATTATTCCAAGAACTCTGAAAATATTAGAGGAATTTTCCTACACATCTTTATAACATGATCAAAAGAAAAGAAGAAAAGGGAAGGAACACTCACATTTAATGAGGCGCTCAACCTGCTAGTCATTATACTAAACGTTCTACACATGTTATTTATAGTTTTACAACGATTGACTGGTGGGTAATATTACATTTATTTTACACATCAAAAAATTGAGCCATAAAAAACTAAAAGGGATTCTAGTGCCAGGACAAGATGTGATAGACCCATGTTTTTCTGCTAATTTCCTCTAAACACAACTAAACACTTGTAAAAAACCAATTCAACGGAAACAGTAAAATGACTCAAAAATGTGAAAGGGGAAGGCAAATGGGGTAGACATCTTAAGATTTAAGGAAGGATGCCACAGTGATATTTCTGGGCTTATTTTTTCCATAATTCTCTCAGAGAGGTTTACAACTGGGAACTGAAATTAGGCATGGATGCAACAAACAAAGAAAAAAAAATAAAACAAGAAAACTCTGTTCTCTCTAGCCAAAGGACTGGAAAAGGAAAAGCCAAGCAGAGACCTTTTAGGAGCTCCAACCCTGGGCCAAAACACTTAGGCATCTGCAAAATTACGATTCTGATCCTTGCAGAACACCTGACATCTACTAGCACCCTACTCAGTCACAAACTGTTATTTGGGTTGGCTATCTTTCCTGAACTTCCTACACAGGGCACCAGGAAGCCCAAGTAGCACCAGAAGTAATTCAGGCAACAGAAGAGCAAAGACGATTAGAATGGCATTGCAAGGAATCTGAAAACTAACCTATCATGGAATTACTGGTGAATACCTACACACTCATCATAAATAGTATGACCGTCTGCTAAAACACAATATTTAAATAAGATCAAGAATCTTCTAACATGAAGAATGTCCAGCATATATTTTTAAAAAGACAACTTGAATGAGGACAAGCACCAAAATAAAATAGGTGTTGTAATTATCTGACAAGAAGTTTAAAGCATCTATAATAAAAATACTTTAACAGTTATAAAAGAATTGAAAACACAGAAAATTTTAGGAGAGATATTTAATTTATAAAAAATAGAATTTAACAGAGATCATAGAAGTGAAAATACAATAACCAAAATAAAAAACTCATTGGGTAACCTCCATAATAGAGTGGAAAGGACGGTGAATTGAGTCATTGAACTTGGGACAGAGCAATAGAGTTTACTCAGTATGAACTTGGTAAAGGAAGTATCCTGGAGATGAATGAACACAGACTCACAGGCTCGGAGGGAAGAAACAAAAGATTCAAAATTCATATTATCAGAGTTTTAGAGAGAAAGGAGGATGAATGAGCAATTGAAAAATATTTAAAGAAATAATGGCTGCAAACTTCATAAATTTGGGGAAAAATATTAACTTGTAGATTCATGAGGTGAACAAAATCCAAATAGAATAAAGAAATTTATACCAATGCACATCATAGTCAAACTTCAGAAAATTAATGACAAACTCAAAAAAAAGTTAAGGGAAACAATGCATTTCTATAGAAAAATTCCAACTTGAGTAACAACAGATCTCTTTGAAAAACACGGGAGCCAGAAGAAGGCAGCATAAAATACTTCAAGTGCTAGAGAAACAAATAAACAAATGATTATTCCATATTTGGTGAAAATATCATTTAGGATTAAGGGAAAAAAATAAAACCTCAGATGAAATGAAATCAGAATAATTTGTCTCCACTAGATCTATCCTTAAAGAACGGTGACAAGAAGCTTCAGAAACAGAAAGAAAATGATACTAACAGGTGTCTTGGAACTGTATAAAGAAATGGAGAACAGAATAGGTAAATGTAGCAGTAAATATGACCTTTTACTCCAAGGTTTTAAAATCGTATTTGATGGCTAAAGTGAAAATTATAACACCATTTGATGTTGTATTCAATATGTGAAGGGGAAGTACTTTAAAATTGTATTTTTAAAGTGTGGAAGATAAACAATTGTAAATGGAAGTCAGATGGTAATAGTCACTTGAAAGTGGTCAAATAGCAACAGTGGTAGGCTGAGAAAAGTTAGATGTGTTTACTGTAATACCTAGAGCCACCACTAAGAAAATGGTTTGAAGCAATAAACCCAAAGCATTATAAATAAATCTAAATAAAATGTGCACAAGAAAATAAGAAAAGAGCAAATTAAGAATAAGAAATGGAAAAATAGAAAACAAAAAGTGAAATAGCAAGATCTGACTTATCAACAATTACTGTAACTTGAAATAGTCTAAACACACAGATTAAAATACAGAACTGGCAGTGTGAATTAAAAACAAAAACACAGAAGCAACCTGAAATCCAAGTTCATTCTGTGTAAATGAAACTCACTGCAAATGTAATGATCTGAGTAGATTGAAGGTAAAAAGATGGATAAAGATACATCGGGTGGTATGGCTCTTCTAGAATTTGTCTAGAAATGTTCCATGTTTTTGGAAAATTCATGAAAAATCAAATATATATATATATATATATGTATACACACACACACATATATGTATGTATCAAATGAACATTAATTTGTCTATTTTTTGAGACTTTGGGGAAAAAATAAGAAGTTAATTGATGACTCTATACTGAACCTCAGATTCAAAGCAGTCTATAATAGTCATATTCTCATTTGACAATGTGAATGTTATTTTCTTTGCATTATTATAATTATTGCTTAATACTTCATTGCAACAATTGTCTGATTTCTTTTCTGAATATATTTATCTTCATTCATTCTTTACGAGGTTTTTGTTTCTAGTCCTTATCTTAAACATTGTTATTGTTGGTAAGTTTTAAGCCTTTTCGATTCTATGAAAGCAAAAAGTGGAAACCTAATAATCACCTGTATATGTAAAAATAAAAAATAATAAAATTTTAAAAAAGACCAGTAATGATTATATTAATGTCATACAAAGTATACTACAGAACAAAGACATTTACTGGGGATAAAGAGTGTTATTACACAATGAAAAGATCAAGTCATCAAGTAAATGCACTCATCTTCACTATGAATGCACCAGACAGCAGAGTTTCCAAATCCAGGAATAAATCTCATAAGCTAAATGAAATAGAATAGATAAATCTATAATTACAGATTATAGATTTCAATGTCCCACTCTGAGCAATTGACAGAGCTACTGGAGATAAAATAAGCAGTGATATAAAATTGCACAACAGTACCAACCAATAGAATCTACTCTGTATAAGAGAACCTTTGGTTGTGATACAACTATATATCTTGATTATGGCAATAGTCACAGGAAGTCACATATTGCACAGAATTATACACATACACAAGTGAGTGCACGAATGACTGATGAGAAACATCTAAATAAGCTCTTCAAATTGTATCAATGTCAATTTCCAGGTATCAATATTATATCATATTTATTTAGGACATTAATATTGCAAAGGGTAAGTGAAGAGTTCAGGGAATCTCCATCTATATTTATTTGACACTTTCTATAAGTCTATAATTATTTCAAAATAAAACATCTTAATACAGAAAAAATAATAAGTTAAGGAGTATGTATAGAATGGTGCCAGAATCCCACTCTATTTTCTGCCTCTCAGGCTATCCTCACTGTCTTTATTTATTTGTTGAAAGTAAGTTATCTTCAAAGTTCATCAGTCTTTCTCTCCAAAACTTTCCACCAATGAAAACTGAATAATTATGCAAATTTCCACAAAATACAGAGGGGAGAGAAGCACTAGCAATACCTTTTTATCATGTACAAAATTATCTTTTACACAGGCATCTCAATTCTCTACCTTTCTCTGCTAGTGAAAGACATTCACGAAATCTACTGACAATTCCAAATTTCTAAAGGAAGTCATAAATGGTCAAAATATTGTAAATGAAACAAGACCTTCTTCAAGATACTATGTGATGGAAATTATTAAAGCCAGATGAGCTTTTGTTTTTAGAGTTGAGTGCAAAGTGCACCTTTAGGTCCACTGAAAGGAACAGAGCTTGTTTTAATCCTTGCAGGGTTGTATCTAGCTTTAACAACAACCTTCATAGAAAACAATGTTGATATTCCCTTATTTTAAAATAAATAGGATAACACAAGGGCTTGGCATAGCCTTCACATCTCTCTAGTTGTCTTTTACATATAAAATGTGATTTACCCGAGGGGTCCTCCTCATAAAATTTTCACCCAGGCTGATTTCTTCAAGTGTTTTCCCTACACTTTCTTCTAGTATTTTTATAGTTTCATGTCTTAAGTTTAAATCTTTAATCCAGTGCGAGTCTATCTTAGTTAATGGTGAAAGGTGTGGGTCTAGTTTCAGTCTCCTACAGGTTGCCAGCCAGTTAGTGGATGGGTGGAGGGAGGATGATTGGCGGGGTCACCTCTATGGTTTATCCTACAAGGGTACAAGCGAATCTTTCTAAAAGCAGAGTATGAATGTCTTAACTCAATAATTGAGAAAATGACATGAAGGCTACGTTGACCAGTTTGATGAGAGTATTTCAAAATGTGTATGAAAACAGCACTCTGTACCCCATGATTGCATTAATGTACACAGCTATGATTTAATTTAAAAAATGTGATTTAAACTTTTGCTGGTAATTTCACTCAACATGCTTTTTACTAACACAAAGATGTAGTGACAACATATTTAGACCTTCTTATTCTATATTTTAAATTCTATGAAATAAATCACTTAGGGAGCAAGTCAACCCCAAATAGAAAAAAATAATAATAATAACTCAAGCCTCAAAGACTCTGCAGGAATAAAGGCAGGACAAAAATCTCTGTGAATCAATCCACCCAAAAGTTTAGAGACCTATACAAAAAATGTTCATTTCATTGTATGATATGTATAGAAAAATCTTTATGTGAAGTTACAAACTTTTCCTTTTTTTTGAGATATATATTCATTTCTAAAATCCAGGCTAAACAGAATTCCACAATTTCATAAATTTTTCAAGCCATTTAGGGTGCATAATTAATTTGATTGCACCGTACCATATTTATGAAGGTTATTCATTCACAGTCTGAAATGACCATAAATTATTTTGCCAACAAAATCTCTTGAGAGGTTTTTTAAAGAGTCTTCCCTTGAGTCACTCCCTTGGTGTGAATGCTATCTGATATTTTTTCATTGGTTAAATCAGGAATGAGCTATTTGTTACTTTATAATTATAAGTCTGATCTGCAAAATATTGAAGCCATCCGCAGAAGAGGTATAGAGCGATATTTGGATTCAAATTTTTCAGACATTTGAAGCAATATAAAGAAAAGACAAAATTATAGTCATAGATTTGATGTCTACATTTGTTTCCATTTATCTGTGAGATGTACATCTTGAAACAAAAGTTATAAAAGCCATGATGATTTTACAAACTTCTGAAGAAATTTTTTTAAAGCATAAATATAAGCACAGTTCATGATCATAAATACAATAAGGGAAAGAAAGTTTTCTTTCCTAAAAAGTAGAAGGCCAAAACACATCAAATGATATTTAATTGGAACTGGAAATATTCCAAGTTTGACTTTCCAAAAAAAAAAAAAAAAAAGCTTTGATTACAATAGTTCACGGTGGGCTCGTGTTGAGCCTGCCAAAAATCTGAGCTAGATCAGAGCCTTTTTTGAAATAAACACAAGCTTAATCTGATGTAGATGTTTCAAAACTCCCAGTGCTTTAGTTATAACATCATCTGTTACTGAATGATTTATAAATCACCCTCTATCAACAAATTTCTACAAGGTAGAGGGTAAGATAGCTTAACCTGAAGACATAAGGATTCATCTAACTCATCCTTTAAAACCCATTTAGCATAGATCAGCTCTTCTTGGGAACAAACAAATAAGCATTTTCTGTCCATGCTTTGGTAAAACCATCATTCTATCTGAAAATTCGCGATACTTAAAATGTTAACTCTTTCATTTCAGTGATCAGTCAACAAATGACGATTGCTACTATTACTAAGTGCTGCTAGAGGAACTTACCACTGAGAGCCTGCTGCATGCCTAGCACTGAACTGTGTGCTTTCAAATAGCATTTAAGATTCTGAGCTCTTGAGTCTGATAAGGAGGCTTAAATTCCAGCTTCTCCTTTCACCCCTGAGGATCTTGGGCACATTACTAACCTCTGTGGCCTTACCCCCCTGTTAAAATAGAGATAACCCCTGCTTCGTAAGATTGCTTTGAAGAAGGAGTTAATACATGTAAATCCCTTAAAGCATTGCCTGGTATAGAAGCATCTGTTCCGTATTAGTTATTATTGTTGTTATTTTAAATTTATTGCTTTTAATATAATTTAATTTTAATGTATTTATATTATTGCTATTTACTGTACAAAAGATAAACCTGAAGTCCATTAATTTTCTTAACTTTCTATGATATTTGAATACTGGTTTATTTGACACCACGCACTTCGTGTTTAATCACAAACTTTCATTGCCTCTTTACAATTCACTCATTACTTCATGAGAACAAACAACACTTTTAAAAATTAAAATTGCCTGGTATTCATCTTGTAGTTATATTTGTACCTCAACAGACACAGAAAAAAACAGCTTGTGCCTAGGAACATCAGTGGAAGAGAGAACTTGTTCAATCATTCATATACATTTTCAGGGAATCATTGAAAATTAACACTAGTTTATAGTCAAAATGAAGATGTCTTACAAATATTCAATCTTTATCTTGAGATGTCTATGTTCACAGAGAAAAACCTAGTGATTTTAATTTGTTGAGAGATCATCTTTGTAAAAATGATACTGATCTGGTACAGGCTCTCTGTTTCAAATCTTTATTCTAAATGTATGATCTGGAATAAGAATGTTATTGAGCTCTGCATATTCCCTATCAGGTAGATTGTTGTAAGAGTTAAATAGCTAATGTGTATAAAGCACTTCTCACAGAAACTAGAATATTTGTAACAGTAAATTTGAGCTGCTACTGTTAGAGGTGGAGATGGTATTCCTATTAATTACAACATGCAAAATAGGTTTAAATCAGATCATCCCTCTCACCAACCTCATTCATTACAAACAGATCCATAAAAAAGAAGGACTTTTATTATTATTATTCAGAAAAATAATTGATAAATTATGCCAGCATATGAGTAAAATTACAAAAGAGATTATCTTCTGAAATCCACCATCGAACAGAAATGAAAGGAAATAACTATGTCATAAAGCAGGCTATTTTCACCACTTTATAATTCAGCCCAGAGAACATGGACATGCAGGTCTGTTGTGGCTGCAGATCCAGCCTGTAGCATCTCCGTAACTGCTATGGGGAGAAGGATCATCAGCAATTTTGTGACCCTCCAGGGATTTTATTTGTCAATGCATACGAGAAAGCCCTGTAGAAACAAGCAGGGTCAATGTCCCAAGACAAAAGATGAAAAGTCTGCAATAAAGGAACGCAGAACAGTTATTTGCTATCCGGTTGGTGGCAATTATTCTGTGTGATAATGGACTCAAATCTAATTATTAGTATTATTAAGCAATTATATGGCACTTTATTTTTGCAAAATGCTTTACAATAATTCTTTTTTAGATAGTCATCACAATAACCCACTGAAAGAGGTCAGAATATCTTCAAGGAAGAAAAGATGAAGTTTTTTTTTTTTTTTCTGAAATACCTTACAATAAAATGCTCTAATTTTCTTGATACTAAACACAAACATTATATTTGAGATTTGTTTGGTCTTCTAGCACATGACCTGGTGTAATAATGTGCAATTTGAAATCACCCTGCCTCTTAACTGCCTGATGCAATAACTGAGGAAGTCCTGTGTCCTCAAGGACAATACGAATAACTATAAAAATTAAAAATGTGAGGACCAGATATTAGCAAAGCAGAAATTCAGGAAAGGAAATGGTTAAAGGAACTTTGCCAATTGGTTAATCAGAGATGATAATAACAAGGAATATTTGCATAGCTTCACAATTCTCCAAAAATTGTTAGCCAATGTATTTAACAATGTCTTATTTAATTATCACAATTACTCTAAGGATATATTTTTTCAAAAAAATATCTTTTTTATAGACACAGAATTGGACTTCACAGAGGTTAATAACTGGCTCAAGGTAACACAACTAGTAGTTAGTAAAGTTGATAGTTTAACTCTTCCTAATCTAGACCAAATTTGAATAGGTTGGATAGAGTTATTCAACCTATTCAAGTGAATGGTTTATAATAAGTGGTGCAACCAATTTCTCTACTAATGCTAATGGGTTGCAAAAAAGAAAGAATTTCCCCTTTAGCAAAATTATCCATATAAGCTAGCCTACTGCATGTATCATCTCCTCCCAAAGAGTGTGTCAGTCCAGTTTGTAGAATGTGTATTCGTGCTGTCACTGGACATGTCCCAGGGGAATGAGAAGTTATGGGCTTTCTGAGTCCTGACACTACCACGAGGGGTCCAGGTGAGTGTGCACTCTCAGCACCATCATCTGTTTACCTGGACGGTGATTAGAGTGTCGTAGAAATTCCTGGCCAACAAGGGTATTGCCTTCTTGTGCCACCTAGCTCTATTCTAATGATGCTGAAATTGTAGTAAACTTGAGACCAAGTACTTGTTACCCTTTGAAAAGTCAGAACCTGCTGCTCTCTAGACACCAGAGAAAATGGAGTTGCAAGAGAGTAGGGCACCATGGATGGTGAAGAGAAGCCTTTAGTTCTGATAGCTTAGAGCAAAAGTGGAGGCTTCATGCTTAGAAAACACACTACTGACTGCACCAGGTCAGAATTCTTGGCCTTCCAACACCACCTTCCCTGTCTGAGGCACCATAGAACTGCAATCTACACCCAGGAGACTTATCTAGACAGTGCTTTGGAGATGGACAATAGATAGCAGGAACAGAGGGGAAAAAAAGGGAAGTCCTGCCAGTACCCACAGGGAGGAAAACATTTTGTGCCCAGCACCTAAGATCCACACCAGATCCAAAGGGTGCAGTGCAACAGAAGCAGTGAAGGACCAGAGGCCAGAAGACAGCTGGGAGGAAAGGCTGGGCTACCACGCTTCCTGTTTGCGTTATATGCAGGGCTGAACTTTGCATTCTTCTCATTTTCTTCTGTTTCTGCATTTCAACCAAGTGTACTTGCCTTTGCTAACCTGCAAGTTCAGTCTCTTGGACACACCCAGGGTCTTAGATTTGCAAGGAAACCTTCTGGAAGTTTAAAAATTGAAATGATAGATGACTATTGGCTGCAGAAATCTCCACCATGGGGTTTGAAATGTGAGCTTCTCCAATGCCATGAAAAATGACTCACGCTTTCCCATGCCAGGTAGGACGAGGCGGATGAGCAATGCTTATTTAAACTGTTACTTAAACTTAGACTTCAGGAGGTAGCAGTGCTAACAAACAATGCCAGAGGTACTGCCTGTGAAAGGTTTTCCAGGCTACTTTTAATATCAGATATTAAAAGCAATAATCCAATAGTAGATATTCTTGAATAATGAAATCTTGAATTCTTTCATATTGTGTAGGTGTATATTTTTATACAGTTATTTATTTTCCATAAGATTAGTTATATAAGCAACTGAGACAACTGGCAAATGTGGAAAAAATGTAGAAAACTGTGTAGAAATAAATTCCTCCCATCTCCCATGGGGAGCACCTGATAAGACATATCACATGTATCCCCTGATGCCACAAGAGGCTGTAGAGTATCATAACTAAATCGGGAATGCAGGTTTGTTTGCTTGTTTTCTTTTAAGAAAAATAAAACCAACTACACTTCCCAAAGATTAGCATAGTGAATTTTAGTTAAAAACTATATTTACTATTGTTTCCTGAATGGTTATCGAACATATTTGATCATTCTCCATGAAAAAAAAATTTTTTTTCTGCATTACAATGTGCTAATACTAATGATGATTAAAGGGAAATAATTATATAAAATAATTACCACAACTATGTAAAATAGATTTGCCCAGGGGCAGATTCACATTCCTAGAGGTCCCCCTTTCCCCCAAAGACTGTCAGTGTTTCTGACTTCTCTATTAAGAGCTTTGTCCTCTTTGTGGGAAAGATGTGGCCTATCCTTCAGGGGAAGCACCAGAAGAGGGGGAAGAGGGTGTGGTCACCGGTTCTTTATTTTCTTAGTGAGGGATGGAGCCCCTTGTCCCTTAGGTATTCTTTGTGGGGATTGGCAATTAGGCCCTTTGCTCCCTGGAGTCTTGGGGCAGCTGTCACAAGCACAGCCCACTACACAGCCTCAGAACTGCATTTTGATTTGCAGATGAAGGAAATGGCCTCAGAGCCTCAAAGGAGTAGGGGACTGTCAAGTAGGGGTGGGCTGATATGCAGATTTTTTTCTAGTAGGCTCTATAATTCAGCAAATCTAATTTCAACTTAAACTAGATGATTAATATTTTTCCATGAACCTGTAATACACACTCAGTTAAGTTATTAGTATAGCCAAGTAAGTTATTTTTATAGAGAATGCATCCCAATATATCAACTATATTCTATATGTATAAATGAAGATAGATAAAGATATAGATTTCTTTCTTTATACATCTGCAAACACACACACACATATATATATAGTTTTTAAAGCAAGTTGCTTATTATATGATTTCTCCTATAAATGTATAAAACATATGAAGATTTTATATAAGGATCTGAATGCCTATATTTGGCAGAAATATTATTTTAACCTAAAATAATCAGAATAGTTTTTGCATTCTCAAATCTTATAAAAATGTTATCATATAATTTAGTACAGCTTTCAGAATATTAAGACTCTTCTCAACTAGCTTTTTAGGTCTTTGAAACCCTGGATTTTATTTTAATTTTTTTTATTTCTAGGCAAATTATATTTATAAATATGCATTTAAAATGCTTAATTGAGTTTATACAGAAATACACCTGTGGGAAAATTAGCCAAATTGCCAGACTGAATGAAACAATGTGGCCATTGCCAATCCTACGGACGAACCATTCTTCAGTAAATAGAACTCTAGACCCACAGAAAGACCTACAGGGGTCTCTTTAGAATTGATGCAGCCCCCTTTCTTCTGTTATTTATTCTTCTTACATCTCTTAACCACGTTTTTTCACGAGGAGAAGTTGATAAAATAATGAGGATGTGTTTTGACAATTGAGACTTACAGAACACATATTTAGCTCAGGATGTTTAGAACATTATAGGTGCTGGATTTTGTCTTTAGGGAATATACATTTCTTTTGAACAAAGCTAGCCAAAGTACTTAATTATGGAGTTTTACCTTCTGTTTGTTGAGAAAAATGAAAAGTTGTGCCAAAGGATTTACTCCCATCATATTCTGGGGGTGGGGGTGTGGGTGCTACTTTTATAAAAAGTGTATGTGGTTAAAGTAATACGCATGCAACGGAACCAAACTGCAAAGAGAAAAACCACGCGCTTCCACACCCTTATTAACCTCTTTTGGTGATTTTAGTTCAGGGAATTAAATACCATGAAAAAAATGCATGTGAGTTTTAATTTATGTTCTCTCTTAGCTATCTATGACAACATCTGAGAATTCCCACAGCAGCCCCCAGGCTTGTAAAGAACAGAGAACAAAAAGGAAGGGAAGTGATGAAGAACCCAGAGAGGACATGGTGGTTGCTCCAAGCGGCTCTGTCATTGCCTCCCTTCTTACTCACCTCCCTTTTCAAATGTTGTCAGAGAAGAGGAACTAAAGGCTCCCCAGATTTCCCACAGTAATCTATCATCCTGACACTTCAGAAAAATTGGTCAACAAGTTAAACGATTTGGCTTCATTAAATACTCTGTCTTTATGAAAGGGATACATTGTCGACTCATTTACCACAAGCCTTTGTTTTAGTGAGTAGAATACACTCTGTAAATGAAATGTAATGATTACAGTAATATTTATTTATAACACTCTTTATCACCCCCCCATTAAGGCAGCTATAGAAGTTTAAACTGATAATTAAACATTTGCATATTGCATCGGCCCAGATATTTCAGCTGCACCAAAGCTCCCCATCCGGGACCTTTTCCTCACGGTTACAACACAGATGGTAAACGGGATGGATCCGACTCTAGCTCAATAAGCTCCCCCTCATTCCACCAGTGGGTTTGTCCAGGGCTTCTTCAACTCCCCTCGCCTGAAGTTAGTAGATCCAAGGTTTTGAAAGCCTTTATTATTTAACTCCGAACCACAGAGTTGACACTCTAGGTTCTGGCCAGAGGGGAGCCCGAAGAGATTGTGAAGGAGGCTGCGTGTTCCCCAGGCAACATCCCTCTTCTCCATTGCCCTCATTTTACCTGTGATGATCCATGATGTCACAAGGAGCCTGCTACCCCAACTCCACCCGACTCCCCCCTGTATTTGCCCTGGGGCCTGGCCTACCTTCCTGCCTCCAAGATCCTCTCACCAATAATAACCAGTTAATTCCTGGTGGCTGTGTCTATGTGCGAGGGGCATTGGATGGTCGGGATTATTTCATCTTCACGACAGGCTGAGGAGAAAAGTGTCACTCACTAGCTTCACAAATGAGGTAATGGAGACACAGAAGGTCAGTGGCTCCCTCAGAGCCAAACAGCCTTCCCATAAGGGGTAATGAACTAAGCCAATAATTCTGAGGGGTGACGGGACACCATCGCAGAGATGGTGCAAAACAGAGCTAAAATCACTGAATGGGGCAATGCAAGGGGCTGGGATTGCAGGGCTAAGCCACCACACTGGCTCTCCTGGGACTTTCTGAAACACATAAAGTACCCATAAGACAGTCTGTATGTTTCTGTTTCTTTATTTTTCTAGGCCTATAAGGGAAGAAGTGAGAGAATGAGTCCATCCTCGTTGCCTAGATATTTTGTAAACTAACAGAGGAGCTTGGGAAGTATTTGGATAGTGAAAGGAGGCTGACCTCTGGAATTAGAGAAACTGAGTTTTGAATTTAAAATCATTTACTTCCAAAGCTATATGCCATACACACACACACACACACACACACACACACATTTATATATAAAACATTTAATTATACATTATATATTGCATATATACATTTAACTTACAAGGAGAGTTCATTTGGTACCAGTGATCTCCTTGGTCAGGACTTTTAAAACCTCCAATTAATATTAATATTTCTTATATTCGAAGATTAAACTTTTTTTATAGTCCTCTCTCTGACATTAGACATTTAATTACCAAAAGAAAGGAACAATTTGTTAACAATCTAAGTTCACTTGTTTTGGAATATGTTGCTTAGATCTTTTCCTTTTGACCTATGAGATTTCAATACTTACCACCTTTGTGAGAACGATGATGTTGGGTATGGAATCAAATACAAATATGTTGAGCTGAATGTTACAAGAATCTATAATTCACAAAAGAAATAAAAGAGGACATATCTCTATTCAAATATAGGGTAACCATATAGTTCGTGTACAGTTTAAAATAGTTGTCTATTTTAAAAACTATTTTAAATTGCACACAAACTTTATGGCTACATTACATAGTAAACATAAGGCTCCTGGTGGCAGGTTGGGAGAAGGGGTTTTCCTCTTTCTTATCTAAGTTTTCCTGCAAAGGTCTACTCAGACTCAACCAGGAGACAATTGTATCTTGCTTATAATTTGTTCAGCTTAGAACCATGAACTCAATAATACCCACCAGAGTTCTGTAAGGCAGGTATACAATTGCCCTTCTATTATTTAGCCCAGGTTCCTAAATCACTTCTTTCAGGTGTAAAACTACCCATATCCCAAGGTTTTGGTGATGCGTTTAATGGAATAACAAATATGAGGGGATCTAGCATAGTTGCTAGTACATACTTATGCTTCATACATGTTGGTATTTTTCTTTCTCTCTGTTTCATGGTTCCCATTGGCTTCATAAAGATGGGTGAACATGGGGCATCCAGAACAAAGAACTGTGTGCGTACTTTGATTCTCGTATGGTATAGCCCCCTATTTGCACTCTAAATATTAGGCAATTTGCTCTAAATATTAGGCAGTCCTACATTCCTCGGCATTTGGAGCCACGTATTCCCAGCTTGTTCTAGTTCTGATTAAAGTCATGAACAGGTGAACTTTGAGGGCAGAGTCTGCTGGCTGGAAAGTGATTGAAGTGTCTTTCAGCCATGACTAATTTATTTAGTGCTCAAAAATCAGTAAAGAGTCTTCTGTCACATCATTCTCCCAAATAAAAGGGAATAAAAATAAAGTACAAACCTGGTTGATGCCTCAGGCACATTCAGTGTGTTGTTCAGGTCAGTTCATTTCAATACTTAATTTGTGGCACTTCGTTTAATGGAATCATTTAACACCTGAAAAGTAATTATAAAAATGAACAAATTTGGTTTCCTGGGGTTGGTATTTGACATCTCCCAAACACTGAAATCCCTACTGCTGGCTTAAACTATGTTTGGCATTCAGTAAGCAATTAAACTAAATTAATTCTGAGTACGTGTTATGGCTGAGCTCTTACACACCTCAGTTTTCACTTGTTTATCTTGTAATTGAATTTAGTAATGAATAAGGAGATGATTCCTACAGCAGCATCCCTCACAATTAAGTAACATACCAGAATATTACCTTGCAGATTGCCAGAGCTCAAAGTAAACTAACCAAATATTAAAACTGGAAGAAAACTAGAGGTCATCTAATCTAGTCTGTTTTACACTGAAAAAAACTGGCTGCTTAGCAGTGAAGTTCATGGTTCAGACCTCCTCTGTTTCAAATTAGTGTTTTTTCTTTTCTTCTTTTATTCTTTTCTTTTTTTTATTTTATTTTTTTTTTTTTGAGACAGAGTTTTATTTTGTCACCCTGGGTAGAGTGCTGTGGTATCATAGCTCACAGCAACCCCAACTCTTGGGCTCAAGTGATTCTCTTTCCTCAGCCACCTGAGTAGCTGGGACTACAAGTGCCCACCACAAAGCTTGACTATTTTTAGAGATGGGCTCTCAATCTGGCTCAGACTGATCTCAAACTCCTGAGCTCAGGCAATCCACCTGCCTCAGCCACCCAGAGAGCTAGGATTATAGGTGTGAGCCACCATGGTTCTACTGAATTATATAATTACTAGTTAATATGCATGTATAAGTACACAAGTCCACTTTGAAATAATTTAACAATCAAGTTATCAACTTGTTCCAAGCACTTTATCCTATTAAAAAATTACAATTAATTACATAATATGTGACCAGATCATATTGTCTTAGTTCCTACATATACCTCCAGGGATGTTGAAATTAGGGAAGAAATGAATAGTCATATGAGCCTCTGTATCCTGTAGCCGTGGTTACAATCTTTATTTAAATATCCAACCCTTTCTTGATGATAAACGCAGAGAGAAGACATTGGAAAAGTAGATAGAGTCTTTTAAGAGCAATTATTCAACCTGGAAACTTCGCAAGTCATTCCAGTTCTGCCTCACTTGCATCTCCAAAGTAATAAATCCACAAATAAGATAAGGAATTGTCATATGATACAAATATGGCTGCTGCCCAGGACAACATCTTGACTGAGAAAGTCAATTATCAGATCTCTGAAATCTCCCATGAGTCAGCATCCAACAAAGGCCTTTTGAAAGTACATATAGCCCACAAATTATTTAATACGCCAGGGTTATGTAGCTATTAAGTAGCAGGTCGAGAATTCAAACCTAAGTCACAATTGCAAATATCCATCTGTTGACCACACTGCATACTACCTCCCTCAACAATTTGGTAGACTGTTTTTGTGTGGAATTCCATTTCTAAGAATGATTTTTTCAAATACCTAGTGCTCATAGTCACTATATTGTCACTTGAAAATGGGCTTAAAGTTATCAAAGATTTATAATTCAGTCTTTGGGTTTGCCTTGGGGACAACTTAATATTTCCTATTGTAGGGTTCTGTATACAAAGGAATGTGTGAAAGGATATCACCAATAATCTATACACTATATCAATACCATCAAAGCCTCTACACAGCTAGGGACATGACAATTAAAGCAAATACACAATCTTCAGAATGGGAAATTTGCATGTTATAAATCTAGAATCTACAGAGAACTCAAATTTCAATAAAGAAGACCAAACAATCTGATCTCTCACTGGGGAACAGATATGAACAGAACCTTCTCTGAAGAAGAGAGATGAATGGCCATCAAACACATGAGAAAATGCTCATCATTCTTAATTATTGGAGAAATGCAAATCAAAACCACCTTGAGATGTTATCTAATACCAGTGGGAATAGCCCACATCACAAAGTCCCAAAGCTGCAGAAGCCAGCAAGGGTATGGATAAAAGAGAACACTTTTACATTGTTGATGGGACTGCAAATTAATATATCATCTTTGAAAAGAAGTTTGGAAAGTCCTCAAAGAACTAAAAGTAGAACTTCCATTTGATCCCACAATTCTATTGCTAGGTATCTACCCAGAAGAAAAAAAAAATCATTTAATCATAAGGACATGTGTACTAGAATGTTTATCACAGCTCAGTTCACTATCACCAAGATGTGAAACCAACCCAAGTGCCCACCAACCCAGGAATGGATTAATAAATTGTGGTATATGTATACCACAGAATACTATTCAGCAATAAAAAAAATTGAAACTTTACATCATTTGTATTAATCTGGATAGAGTTGGAGAACAGTCTACTTAGTATCGTAAGTATCACAAGAATGGAAAGGCAGGGTATCCAATGTACTCAATGCTATTATAAAACCAGTAGATGAACAAATATGCACTCACACAAGAGAAAAACACAATTAAATTCACATGGAAGGGGGAAGAAGGAAGAGGGAGGAGGATTGGTGTGCTCTCACCTAATAGCTAAATCAATGCTAGCTTTGTGAACATGCTTCCTGCTACAGTGGTATAGGATCATTTGTTTTCTGACAACACTTCACATAACTTATACTCCCTATAGTATCCTAAGTCATGACAAAAATTAAGTTACTCACACTCTTCGTTATTTAAATTACTTCAGAATTTTTCTTATGCCTGATGGCAAATCACCATTTGACCTTTGGATGTACTTACTTCGTTTGTCATCAGTCCCAAATAAATGTATGATTGCACCTGGATAAGAGGTGGTCACCTGGATGAATCCAGAGTTATATATCTTCTATTTCTTAAATTGAGTATTGAAATGTATAATTTTAAAATCATGGAGTCCCAGAAATAGAATTTATACATAAATATAATGAGACTAAGTTCATGAAACAAATACCCACTAAAGACACAGCTGATTTTATTTCCTAGATGTTTTAGCTACTGATTAGTTAGTCATTATTTGAGTGTAATCAAAGACTGCTCTAAATGAAAATATTTCTCTCACTGGTGTGACATTATATAACATTCTCAAAACTATGTCACTGCTCAGGGGTTAACCACTTAAAATTTGGCTAAAAAGTCACTTAATTACTTCAAGATTTCCAAGATAATCCTCCAGGAGCATGACTAGGCCATTTTGCAGATTATTTCAGTTATATATTCTCTGAAAGGCCACACTCAGTGTGTATCCTCTCCTATTATGTCAAGTCTTTAAGAAACTAAAAAACAGACTTTTCTTGCAGGAAAGGTATGGGCTTCATGGACCAGCACGTCATTATCTATTTTGAAAGGGGAGTTGTATTAACCCTGGAAATGCAATGTGGAGAGTATTTTAGTCCATATCAATTACTAGATCTCTGATTAATTTATCACCATTCAGTTAAGTTTGGATGTTTCACATCAGACAAAAATTGTAGTGGACAGCAGCTACTGGAAAAATACCAACATTGAGACTGCCTCACGCTTTTCCATTTTGGAGTGTGGGTGTGTGTCTCTGTGTGTGTGTGTGTGTGTGTGTGCGTGTGTGTATAAAGAACAGCTTGCATGTGACTTCCCAAACCAACAAGCTATTTTTTTCTTCTCTTTTTCTTTTTCCTACCCTACAGAATATCTTATCCTTTCCTTTGAGGGTTTAATTCTGAAAGCCACACACTTTCCTTCGTACCTCACTCTCACACCTTAGCGCCAACCCACCATAATCTCACACCTGGTTTCCTAGTAAAAAATTCCCAGTGGTACCTCCATCACCAGTTATCTCACTTCTTATACAATCCATCTTTCAAATTACCATCAGAAAAGTTTCCCTAAACTTATCATATACCTGCTCCCAGTCCTTCAGTAGACCCGTTCATTGCCCATAGGTTAAATACAGTTGAGGAATCTTATAGAGCACTCTGTACACTGGCACCTCTGTACCTATTTACTCTTTTTTTTTTTTGCCACTTCCACTTCTTAGTTGAATATTTCTTTCAGACACATTGTCTTCCATCTAAAGTTTCACCCTTTTAATTCCCTTACCTGAAATACCATTCCTTGCCTTTGATTCTCCCCACGTCTGTCTTCAGCTTTTAGCTAGCACTAGAGTAATGTGGATGAGCAGTACAACATCAGGCTCTGGACTAAGAGTTATCTGTAATCACGTCCAGCTGGTCACTAACTCCACGACCTGGAGCTTGGTCTCACCTTCCATCTACCTTCGTTAATAGAGACAATAATGTTACCTACATTAATTTATGTATTAAATTGTGCTTGCATGAAGCTAAACTCATATAGATAAGGCAGTAATGTTATATAAGTGCTAATCCAGGCAACAAAATTTAGGCATTTCCCGTTCCTCCTTTAGGACTTAACCTAGATGTCATTCTGTAAAGCCTTTCCTGATTCATTCTCCTGACTCCAAGTGTGGTTTGGTAGAGTATTTACCAAGCGTATCCAGCTCCTTTAATGACCCACATTTTTATGTATAAAATTTATCATGTTGTGTTTTAATAACAAGTTTATTTTGGAATATCTTCCTACAAGCCACACACATATTGGTCTGACCCATTGCCTAAAACTTGCCTTACATGACATTTCTTCAAAGTGCTTTTCACTTGAATCAAAGTCAAGCAGCATTCAATCCGACCTTCATCTGCTCCTGACCTATATCTGTATCCTGAATGCATCCTAGTCTCCTTTGATTGGTTCCATTTCAGAGATTAGCCTTCTCACTTGAGTGTGAGGCTCTCATATTTGATTTTACTTGAAAAGATTCAATGTACACTATTATTCAATTGATGGGTATACCAAAAGCCCAGACCTCATTGCTATAGAACACACCCATGTAAAGATTTGTACTTGTTCTCACTAAATACAGGGTACATTTATTAAAAAATAGGCAGTTAACAGGAAGTTTAGTAAACCCAGTGTTACTATTACATACATGCTAGTTCTGTGTGTGTGTAAATAAAAGAACTGCTGGTAATACTGATTATGCATTAATTCTATAATTATCACTTGGACTAGAATAATTTTCATTTAAAGTAAAAAGAATGTATTTTTAGTTTATTTACTTGCTTCTCCATGAAAACCATTTCTTTTTAGATCATTGTCTATTTATGCAAATTCTAGACATTAATATTAATAGTTATTCTACCTATTGTGCTTATTTTTTTTCTTTCTGAGAAAATTGCAGATTCTGAAAAGCAAAGTACTTTATTTTATATAATTTTTCAGAAATTTAAAACAGTAAATGATTCATTATAATAGATAACCAATACACGTGAAATGACTGGCATATATTTTCATTTTTCACAGACCTCTTAAGTTTAATTTTTGTAAATTATGCTATTATTCCAATCTTGTGAGCAGATCAAACCAGTAATTGCTCTCTTTTCTACTGAGCTGGTAAGAGTTGTGGAGGGTACAGATAAGGAAGAACCTGTTTCTGGGGTCCTTATTCCACTTACATCCTATTCAGGGCTGGCAAATCTCCTGTCTAAGCACACAATAGCATTTTAAGTCAGGGTTTCCCACAGGAAGCATTATGCCTTCAAGAGAGGAAAGAAAAAAAATCATCATTGCATGCCAAGCAGGATGTCACTTACACTGGATTGGCCACATCGTCAAGGTTCATTTCCATTAAGCTTTGTGTCAGTTCAGAAACTTTACACAGGAGGCTATGTGTAGCAGTCTACCACTGCTGACTGCCCTGGGGCTAGCCCAGAGTCCCAATCTTGTCATTGGTTTTCCAGAATGTCTCCATGAGAATTAGTTGCATATGCTGACCAGCCTCACCATTTGAGACAGGAATAGGGTTTGGTTGTATTTTTATAAATCCCTCTCTTACTAAACACTTACCACCTTTGACACATTTAGATAAGGCAAAGATAAGAACAAGAGCGGGGTGAAAATAGTCATAGATAATGATAGGCAGGTGGATAGATAGATGGATATAGAGGGAACAGATGGATAACTTCTGACAGTAATAACAGAAAACAAATGTGAGAAGGGTGTTGCTTTCAATGTCTGTTCAATGCTTCTTGAATATGTCATGAAATGTAATGGAGATATGTTGACTGTGTTTTAGTAGTGACCATATTCAACTACCTGAATCAACTTAAAACAGAACAAAACAAAAAGCTCTTAACCCAGGGAGAAGGGTACGTGGGATATCAGGGTAGGAATGAGGGGGGGAGGGCTAAGCTATGTTCTTTTATTTGGGGTTGATAAAAACTACCTGCGTATTTTTAACCACTTAACACTTTTTTTTGGCTGGCGGCTGGGTTTGAACCTGCCACCTCTGGTATATAGGGCCAGCACTCTACCCTTTTAAGCCACAGGCACCACCCAACCACTTAACATGTTAAGAACTAGTCTTATGCACAGTTTTCCATTTACATGATGTTATAGGGAAGTATTAAAAAGTTTCCCTTACAAAAACTACCTCAACCATAGACTTTGCACGGTAACTAAATGTATACTGCCCATGACTGATTCATTACCATAAAGACTGTTAAGAATTTTTGCATATTATAAATCATAAATTTATAAAGGGCAGTAGTTAATTTACGGTGCAGTAAAATCATCATGTCTGAATTCGTTGCAGTTAAGAAAAGAAATGATAGCATAATACAGACAAGTTTTGTAGCAACTGGGAGAAAATAAGGAGATTATGTATCCACATATTTGCACATAACAATTAATTTTCATTTTCTTTCTTCTATTCTCTGTTATTTTATATAGGTTGTGTTGGTAGAGTTAACTATACAATTTTGTTAATGGTTTGTACAGTCTCAAAACAAATTTATAACACCAGAAAAAGAAGTATTATCCAAAGCGAAATGTAATAACTGAGATTTTTAGACATATTATTTGGAAGAAAGGGTAAGTGCATTTATGTGTATATGTGTATAAAAAATTGGAGAGCTATTTACATTATGATATGTAGCCTTACTATGTGTTACCATATAAATTATATGAAAATAAGTAGTTTAATAAACTGGATGATGGTCTTTTGAGGTTGCTTGGAATTTGGATTTCCTTTATTATGGAAAAGACAACATAGATGAAGTCAGTGCCACACTCCCCATTGTAAAAGTTCAAGGAAGCCAGACATCACTTTCTCAAACTCCCAGACAAATAATAAATGGGTCTGAATAGACCCAGACTACTGAATGTTCCTACCAAGTTTTCATAGGTTGGAGTAGTAATGGAAAGTCATCAACTTTATCAGAAATTACTTGTGGAGACCTCAGCAGAGTGGGTAGTTCAGTAGAGTGGCAACAAGAGTAAGGTGGCCTAATCCCAGTTTCCCCTTCCTTTTCTTTATTTCCTGATAGTTGTCTGTGTGACGTTCTTCAGATGCTCCATGAATTCCAAAAGTGATTTAATGCTGATTCAATAAATTACACATTTCTACTCAAATTATTTAGATATGAAACTAGATAGATATTTGATGGATATATACATTTTTTTTCTATGTCTCTTCTTCAGTTTTATTTACCAATTATTCTAGCAGAATTTAGTATCACTTACTTTCCAAGCTTTGTTTCTTAAAAGGAGAATATCAGTTGCTTTCCCTGGGTGCTTTTGATTATTCATTTTTTTCATCACTTATTCAGATCAACTAATCTTTTTTTCTTAACTCCAGTAAGATGATCCCTCCCATTTCACAAAAGCTAAAGGCTAATGTTTTATGTGCTTCCCTGCTGTGATTTTTGAGGTGTCCCAGCCAGCCTTTAAATATCAACATCTAGGATCTACTTCTTTGAATTAATTTATTGTGTTTTTAAAGGAAACTTCATAAAGTGGCTATCATCGTCAGAGGAGGTACATTTGAGAACTCATGCTTTCTGGATTCAGTTAACTAGAAGAAAGAAATCACCAAAAACACAGCAGAGAAACACTGAAGAAATGAAAACTCAAGTGAAATTTGAATCTTGAGAACATTCCAACTATCTAGCAGCATCATTCATGACTCAACTGCATTTTTATAGAAGGTAGAAGAAGGGATAGATTTACCTAAGTTTTGAGAAACGTCCCCTGAAGGAGTGTGGAGCATCTGGTGTCAGTGTGAAAACACTGAAAGACAGACAGAATAAAGAGGGACGCGAGGCACTGGATGTAAAGACTTACAAAGAATGCCGATGTTCTAGATAAGTTTCATATTTGCAGACCTCCACACACAGGTCCATTTGGTTGAGGAAGTCTTTCTTTAAGAGACAGGGTGTAGCTCTGTCACCCAGGCTGCAGTGCAGTGGCACGAACATAGCTCACTGAAACTTCAAACTCACGGGCTCAAGGTCTCCTCCCACTTCAGCCTACTTAGTGGCTGAGACTACTGGGAACACCACCATAGCTGACTAGTTTTTTAAATTTTCGTTAGAGATGGGGTCTTGATATATGGCCCAGGCTGGTCTTGAACTCCTAGCCTAAGCCAATTCTCTCACCACGGCCTACCAAAGCGCTATGATTATAGATGTGTGTCACCATGCCTAGCTGAGGAGATCTTTTATAAGAATAAGGAATTGGACCCAAAGGAACTCTTTCTCTTAGCTACTTTCTTAAGCTATGAGGTTTAGAGGTTAACCTAACTTTTATGTCAAAGCCATGGTTAGAAATTACTGTGCTACTATTAAATAGACCTACATGGTAAAAATATGCATTCTTTCTTATCATAGAATGCTTTATCTTTCTCTAAGTTACAGGTAGAATTTATAGTTTTTTAATTTTTTTCCCTTGACCAATAAATGTAAGATATTGACACTGATACAAGTGATATTTCAGTGTCAATTTTCCAGGGTATATAATTCCATTCAGTTCACACACAAGAATGTAACATAATGGACAAAGCTTCTCTAACATAGTTGGGTGAGATTGCTTGCGATCTATCAGTTTCTCTACATTTGCCCAGGAATCCAAGGAGCTAAAACTACTCTAGGTATGAAGGGGAGTTTCTACTACAGGTTATAAAATTCAAGGTTTCAAACTACAAACTACTATTTCAATTAAAAGGACTGCTGATTCAGGCCAAAATACTCTGTTTACATTAAGATTTGAAAGTGTGATAATTTGAGCATTGATTTGAAAATAACATACAAAATACAAAGTATTTTGTTTTCTTCTTTTCAAGGAAAACAAGTAAGTCTAGTATATGTTTCCCCCGGGGGAGAAAAACCTGTGTGATTGTGCATAATTGAAAACAAAACTAAAGAAAACAAACAAAATGTTAATTTGGTTCCAACATATGTTGAAATTAATAAAACTATTTTTGTTATATTCCTGAAATGTTTAATAGTCTGATAAAAAATAGTCTTTGTACTTTAATTGCACTCACATGTTATGTAACAATTTTCTCTTCCAAATTATTGGCCAATAACATCCCATTATCTTAATGAAACAGAGTCCTCATGGTGTTCTAGTTCTGTGAGCACAGGCTGGTGCCATACATCTGCCCTTCTGTGGGTGTGGTACAAAAGAGGGGGCCCTTTACTTTTATGGTGCTCATTTTTTATTGTCTCCTTCCCAGACCTTCCCCTTAAGTTGTTCTAAATTCCTTTAAACTGTGTTCTTGTCATCTAGTTTATGACCTTGAAAATGCCTATCACAATCTGTCATTTCAATAATTGTATTTTTCTTGTTGCTTACCAAGTGTCACCCTTACAAGAATATAAGTTTACTGAAGGAAGAACCTCATCGGTTTATTCACCACTGTATTGGTATTTAGCACACAGTGAGTGCTCAAATAAAAAGATTGTTGTAAGCCATGAGAAGCCACTGTGTTCCTCAGCCCTCAATAAGAGGCACTGTGCACTACTTTTTTCTACAGGTTCAAATTGAACAAGTCCCTAGGACAAAGGCTTATACTCTGCAAATGTTTTTCCCAATACCGACTAGTCTGCAATTATTCTTCTCCTCATAAGTTCTACATCCAGGGAGTGTGGTCAGTGAGTTTCCACCGAGCCACAGTCTGCCCTGTCTATACGCTCTCCCATCTTGTAGTCCGTATTGCGCTGCCTAATAGCATTTCACTTCCCTGTTGGAATTTAAGCCCCGCTCTGAGCCACAGCTAATTTTCTGAGGTCCTACAGGTGTGGCTAGTTTTTGTTATTTCCTTGGGAGTCTGGTTCTTGCCCGCATTCAGTAAAAGAGAATCATGAAAATTAAATTTCTCTGTCTCCCTGGAATTCCCTCCCCCAAGATTCAAATTTAAGAACTTTAGAGTTTTGTAAAGAAAATACTATTTAGACCAAAATAAGAATAAAATACCAAAGCAGATTATCAAGAAAATAAAAATAAACTCTCTTTGGTGATCACAATGTATAAAATTCATTATCTTTTTGGGAAAACTTTAAGTATGCAATTTCTGACTCATTAGGTGTAAAATCAAGTCATCTGTGAGCCTGTCTTTGACCCTGGGTATCTTAAAAACTTAAGAGATCTTGCCTGACTGCCTCCAGAATAATAGGCAAAAATATGTATCAAGTTAATATTTAGGACAGTGATGTGCTAGGCTCACAAGAGAAAATATAAGTTTTTATATTTATTTATTTATTTTTATTAAATCATAGCTGTGTTCATTAATACTATCATGGGGTACAGAGTGCTGTTTCTATATACAATTTAAAATACTTTCATCCAAGTGGTTAACATAGCCTTCAGTCATTTTCTTAGTTATTGTGTTAAGACATTTATATTCTACATTTAGAGAGATTCACATGTACCCTTATAGGATAAACCATAGGCGTGGTCCCACCGATCACCCTCTCTCCACCCATCCTCCTCCCTCCCCTCCCCTCCCTCTCCCCTTTCCCCATACTCTTGGGCTAAAATTGGGTTGAAGTTTTCCTATGAAAGCTATAGATTAGTTTCATAGTAGGGCTTTGTATATTGGATACATTTTTTTTCAAAAGGTTTTAAATTTATATTGTAGATATTTTTCTAATATCAATGATACTGTCTATGGTTTGAATATGTTTCCCAACTTCAGTGATGGCAACTTAATTCCCAAAGCCAACTGTTGGGAGGTTGGAGCTTTTAGAAGTAATTAGATCATGAAGGTAGAGCCCCCATGAATGCATTATTGCTGTCATCACTAAAGTGGGTTGCTTATCACTGGAGCTCAGCCCTCTTTTCTCCCTGTCCCACGGGCTCACTTCTGTCTTCTGCCCTTCTGCTATAGGATGACCTTCATCAAACACAATGCTGTGCTTGAACTTTCCAGCCTCCAGAAGCATTAGCCTAATTAATTTCAATTCTTTATGAGTTACCTTGTCTGTGGTATTCTGTTATAGCAGCAGAAAATGCACTAAGGTGAGAAGGCTTTCCTCCTCACTCATATTATTCTCAATGAAAATTCTTTCCAGATTATGCGTTTTTTAATAAGACACTTACTTCTTGGTAACACAGAATGGAAACCTTCTCTATCCATAATCCTTTTCTTGTATCTTCCAACTTATGACTGTGTTTGCTCAGAAGCCCTGGTCCAACCTATGTGATTACTAATTGGATGATTTTAGCCAAGCATTAATACTAACATCCTGAAATCGTATCATTCCCACCCACCTCTTCATCTGGATTGGGTGATAGGAGGAAGTGGTAAGGCAAGTCAAAGGTGTGGTTTACTTTTAGCCACTTTCCATTTGTACAATACAGGCAAGTTCAAATAATCACAGCTCTTTTTTAAGTTAGTTTCAGAAATCTCCTGAACATAGCAAACAAGGTAACTGTTTCTAATCATTTGGAACTCTAGTTTTGGAGGAAAAAATCTAATTTATCCATGAAATGTTCTATATAGTGGTTCCTCTGGACCCCTTATCATGTAGACCTCCTTATCAAGGAGTGGGGACAACAGAAAAACATTTCTTAATATAGTGGTGTGCTTCACTATACCTGTATGATACTAAAATAACAAACCAGATCACAAACAGAGATTTGATTTATTTTAAAATCTTAGTAGTGTTTAAATATGCAACCTCAATGCTCATGCATATCTCCCCATGATGTTTTCGTTATGAGATAATGGCTAAAATCTATGTAGCTTGTGTATCATTTGTTTTTCAGCAAGAATGGCTATCAATACATTAATAAATTGAAGGAGACATTAATCCACTGAACAAGAATTTGTAAGATCAACTTGTAACTTTTATTGATAAAATTGATTCTTCTATCTAGATTGAAGCTGAGTTTCAGGACCCAATCAAGGTTGAGTGAACATAGACCAAAATAATTCCAGTGAATAGCCACTTTCCACTTCCACAAAATAGGCAGGTTTGAATAATCACAGCTCTTTTTTAAGTTAGCTTCAGAAATCTCCTCAATTTCATTTGAGAGTGAAATCTATGTTAACAAGCTTGATGAAAGTATTTCAAATTGTATATGAAAACAGTACACTGTACCCCATGTTTGCATTAATGTATACAGCTATCAATAAATAAATAAATAAATAAAAGAAAAAAAAAGAAATCTCCTGAATTTCTAATAAATGTTTAGAAACAGAGTCAAGGTGACTTTTTAAAATATGTGTGACAGTTGTATTCACCTTATATATATTTGCTAACCACAAATATGTTGTAGTTATGATGATAGATGCTAATAAAAGTAACATGTGACTAAGTCATAGTATGTGTCTTGTAAGTAAGATAATAGGAATATGCACTTACATGCAAATACAGACACACATAGACACATTCAATAAAGGTCCCAAATTTTAGACGTAAGAAGGACTTAGGAAAGTTCCATTTTTCTTATGAAACTAAAGATCTTAGGAAAGATCTGGTCCAGGTTCACACTTCTCACTTTTAGCACACCAAGGCAAATTCTTCCATTGCCAGATTCTTTATCCTAAATTTCTGCATCAGAATGTCCCAATTTACATTTATTTTCACAAACATTTCTGAGGACTCATTATTTACTTGGTATGATATTAAATGTTTTTAAATATATATGAAATGGTTAGATAAACATATACATAATATAAAGGGTATAGTATAATAATATATAACAATTTATATATAATATGGATAAATCATTTCTAATTTATGTGTGTACAGAATGATTTGTGTGACTCGATGGCGGCCCCATTCACTAATTCACAGAGCATAAGAGAAGAAGGAGGTATCCAAAAATGATGAAGTAGGTCTGGTAGGATGGTTTGAGAAAATGGTAGATTAATGGTTGAATGGACTTTTGAAATATGAAACTAATAATTTCATTAATTAATTATATGCACAGGCATTTGGATGAATAAGACTGATTTTAAAGAATATGTGCAAACGCAGGGTAGAATCTGGAAAATCAAAATAAATGAAGAAATATGCTCACAGATGTATATATAGTAAGAAATTAAATTATATTTAAATCCAAGGTATCTGGACTTTTAGGATACTAACTGGAAGTTAGGATACGTCTAAAGAACAGCTATTTAGCATTACCTGCTATTGCATTGTAACTAAGGGTCTAGTATAACCAGAAATCCTATTTAGGGAGATATGTTTATAGAGATATGCGTGTGTGTGAGAGTGCACATGCACACATGTATTTATTTTTAGTTTTTTTTGTTTGTTTTTCAAAAGGATTCCTTGTTAAATATTTTAAAATATTGCATTTCTTAAAACCTTACCTGAGGAAGTTTAGCAAGAAGTTAGTTTCACTACATTTTAGTGAGGAGAATGCATTGAGACATGAAGAAGTTCATATAAGAAAGCTTCTGAGTCTCTAGGCTAAATCTCCTAATTCACATTACACAAGTATCATTTGTCCAATTTTATCATTGCTAACATTTCAATAGTATGATTGATAAACATCTCTGGTAACAAGGAAAACGTTGCCCAGAAATATGTTGGGACGGCTCTTATTAGTATGTATTTGTTCATTCATTCATTTATTCTTTAATTTATTGAACATGCTTTAACTGCGTCTTTCCTACACATTGGGTTGGGCACTAGACATTAGGAATAAAGTTTTGCACAAGTCAGACATGGTCATGCCTTTATGAGTTTTTGCCTATGAATGGTACAGGCTTTAAATAAATCAATGTAATTGTGTTAGGTATTGAAGTGTAATGACATTTAGTGCTTAAGAAATACATATTTATCACCTCAATTTATTTGACATATTAGTTTCATTTTTGTTGTAGAATAAATAATTTTAAGTCACTAGATACTTTCAAAAATACAATTAAGCCAAAAGTAAGTTAGCACATTCCCACTCCTTGTGAATCTTTGTTACAATAATTCTATGTTCCAGAGAAAGTCAAAGAAGAATACTCAACTGTTGAAAATAAACTTTCTTACTACATAAAAATGCTGCTAGAAAATAAAGAAACAGGAAAATATTAACTGGAATGAAATGCATTCTCAAAAGCCCACTAGACAATATTTTTGACATATACAAAGGAAATAAAGCTAAGTATGTAGAGCCTATAAGAAAAATTTTAGTTAAGGATCTACTTAAACGTTGACATTGAGCTATTGATTTGCCACATTCTTCTGGAATTTGTTTTTTTGCAAGATTCATGGTATGAAGAGAGAATATAACCTGATTTTTGTGTTGGACATGAAGATCCATTGCCCGTATCCTTCAAGGAAAGCTTTGTTGCCTCAGCTACTAAGGCAGACATCTTCTGACTATCAGTTCTTTTCAGTTTCCTCAGTTGTGGAGTGATGCTTTGCCCAAGGATGCACTCTTGTTTTATTGAGTAGCATGGATAAGGGTATGGAAAGTGTTGGCCATTTTGCCCAACCATAAGCCAACTCTATCAGGCCTTCAGAGGAATATTTCAAACCTTCCCATAAGGTTGGCCCAATGTTTGTTGGGATTTAATAACAATTAAATTTCTCCTTATGTTTGATGCTACCCCTTATCCCCTCTCCACAAGTATTATTATTTAATAATTATCCTGGTTAAAAATGTCCATCTCAGCGTCTGCTTCTAACAACCACAGTATAATATTTGGCACAAATTAAGAATGTTCAATAAAAGAGGTAATGTTATAGTGTGATTTTAGAGCTAAATCACTCACTGGCTTTTGATGAAGATATCATTATTGGTGGTAGGTTGAACATAGACAGTCCTTGGCTCAAGATAATCGTATAATTCTCACTAGTGGTAAGCTGGGAAAATATACCAGTGGAGGAGAACCATTTCTTGAATAGTGATCCTTTTCCCCAGTGTATGTTTTTGCCTGCTCTGTCAAAGATCCGATGGCCATATGAGGATGGTTTTATATCTGGGTTTTCTGTTGTAATGCTTTGGTCTCTTTCTTTGATCTTGTGCCAGTACCATGCTGTTTCAATTACTATAGCCTTATAGTATATCTCAATATCTAGTAAGGTGATGTTTCCTGATTTGTCATTTTTGCTTAAGGCTTCTTTGGCTATTCAATCTCTTTTTTGGTTTCATTTGAAGTGTAGAATTATTATTTCCTAGATCTGTGAACAATGATATTGGTGTTTTAATGGAGACTGAAAACTATGGACTGCCTCACAAATTTGCTTGTCATACTTGCACAGGGCCTGCCTCCACTTGTTTAGAAAAAACAGAGAGGCCTCCTGTCCACAATATAACATGTTTCTCCTCCTTTAGGATCAACCCTACTCCCATCCTTTCCAATCCTGGTCATTAAGCTCTTAGCAAGATCCAGCCCACACATTCCAGTACTGATAAAAAGGGAAAGGAATTCTGCCTTAAAGGCATATTAAGACCTAATCAGCATGGCCTAGCAGAGGCCAGGGGAGTAAGGTAGAACTAAAGTGCTTGATCAAAAAGTCTAGTACATAAAATTTAATAGTTATAATGAAAATTTATTGGATACATACTCTAATGATAAAAGACTGAGAATTTTGGAGAGGATTTAAAGAATGTTGCTAATTCCTACTAGAATAGCTCTTCCAGGTTGGTAGTGAAAGCAATGGGGCCTGCTATGTAAGGTTGAAATGCCACACTATCACAACCTCTACCAAGTGGTAGCCTCAGCTGAAGCCTCTATTCTAGATGTACGTAATCTTAATATAGTAGATTAGTGTGGCCTCAGATTCCTATATGATATCAGGATATCGATTTGGTAAATGCAATAATGCAAAAATGCATTTTTTTTCCATGCATAAAGGAAAATTAGAAGCTATTTTCATTCACAAAGAAGGGACAATAATACACATTAGCTATGTGTCTCCCAAGAGCTATGTTCACTACAGCCCTTTCAAAATACAGCCTAAAGAAATCTGGGCTTTCTTTATACTTGTAAGCAACACACATTTATTCATCACATAGTTTATATGCTTGTTAAGCTGGGTGAACAAGAAGTTGCTACTAATTTAAGGGACACATGAGTTTCAGAATGTGAAGATAAATAGCATGAAGATTCAAGGCCTTGCCAAATCAGTTAAAAAATGTTAAGGGTACATCTGTCTGAAGAGGGTTGACATAAATAACCCTCCCAAAATGAAAGACAAACAATTGAATATTTTACCTCCCACTGCTCCACCAGGACTAGTACTGCTGCCATTGGGGTCATACGATTTAGCAGATCCTACAATATTAAAAGCTATCAGTGATGGAAAGTTTTAGAAAAAGAATCAGAATGTAGGCCACTGAGGTTCTAAATAAAGGCCCTGTCATCTCTAGTGGAGATAAATACATGATGTGAAAAACAACACAACTCATGCTATCCTCCCTGTAAAGATGGAATGTCTGACCATCATAGGACACTAATTGAACACCCATTTGAAATATCCGGTCTTGAACTGAGTTTTCTGCTCAGCCCTCCAAGTCATAAGACTTGGCAATTAGGCCACTACCACCAATTAAATGAAGTGGTACATATACAACGAGCATTAGCACATGTTAGGAGTTGAATTCTGCTCCCTTCAAATGCTTATGTTAAGGTTTTACACTCCCAGTATGTCAGAATGTGATTATATTTGAATACAGAGTCTTTAAAACTGTAAAGTAAAATAAGGTTTAAGAGTGGTCCTTTATTTAATATGGTGTCATTCTAAGAAGCGGAGATTGGGACATAGATAAACACAGCTGGAAGATGATGTGAAGACTTGTAGAAGGAGGCAGCTGGTTATAAGCCAGGCCAAGAAGAGAGGACCTCAGAAGAAGAACCAAGTCTGCTGATGCTGTGATCTAGAACTTCTAGTCTCTAGACCTGAGAGGAAATTAAAGTCTGTTGTTTAATCTACATAGTTCATGGTATTAGTTACAAACAAAATAAGAGAGAACATAAGTTAGCTGCATGTGCACAGTCCAGACCCACATATTGTCCATGAGTGTTTATCAATGACTCTCCTTTAGCTCACACCTGTGTCCACACAGGGGATCTTATACAACAGTTTAAAGAGCAGGGGATAGCGTTAGGGCAGGAGCATCTAACCTCTGTTTTTTCTCTACCTCACCCTGGAAAAATAAGAGTTGTCTTGGGCCACACACTAAATACACAAAGGCTAACTAAAGCTGATTATTAAAAAAATAAAGGTCATGAATACTTTCTGTGATATATCACACCACAGATCAGCAAAAAAGTCCTCACAAAATCAGCATGAGTCCTGTGGGTTAGATCCCCTTGGCTTAGGGTTTTGTTGTTTGATTATTTATTTTATGTCACAAAGACTTTCACCTCCCTGCTATTAGATACTTCATTGTTATTTACGTAGTTTGGGTTTGCGTTTCTTTAGCAGATATGTAAAGTGTTGGATTCATGTGTAGCTACAGGGAAGCAACAAAATACGGAGAAGAGAATAAACTTTGTAATTGGATGGACCCAGGATTGGGTTCTTGTCTTGACGCTGTCACTTACCACTCTGAGGCTCCGTGTCTTCATTTGTAAAAATAAGTTAATAAGAACAATTACACATTCAGTTGATCATAAATGTGAAACGGGATAATGCATATAAATTGCTTCACACATTGACACTTAATGATCATCTTATCACACCTGAAAATGATCCTTTATCAATCCATCTGTATGTGTGTCATGTACCTAAGGACACATATATACACACACATTCACTCATACACATGCAAATATGTTTGTCCAATGCAAATTCCAGTTTAAAAAAAAACTTTGCATTTTGTGACATAAATTGTCTCTGGTGCAATGGTAAAATTAGGTTCAATTTTCTAGCCTGTCAGGATATTTTTGACTCCAAATTTCCAAGTTCTGTCATCTAACAAGCTCACAATTTCTTCCAACTTCATGTCAAACTCAAACTTGGTAAATGTGTCACCCTGATCCTAGCAAGAAACTGATTATTTAGTAGTCAAGTCTATGGTCATTTTTTTTCCTTTGTCCTATTGTATTTTTTAAACATAAACTGCTCAAATGTATTAGGTTACTGTTAGTAGAAACTACAGTTTAAATACCACAAATATATTTTTGGATTCATGCTCTTTCATTGTTTTTTTTTTTTCTTTTTCTCTTGTCAAAAATGTAAAGAGAGTTCCCTATTCCTTTAGGCCAAGTTCCAATTTTAGATGTAAGAACATTTGGATGAACTCTGAACATTTTTTTCAGTCATGATATAGACCACTGTTCGTAATTTTTTTCATCCAGTCCTAGCGGTTGGTCTATGTCTTAAAAGCCAGTTGGCAGAAATATTCTGTGAGAAGACAAGATAGTGAAATTAACATTTTTTTCTTCTGCTTAAAATACCAAGGGAAATTTCCTAGTAACACATAGTTCTATGACTAAATCATTATAGAAAAATAAATAGTGACATAGATCAAAAGAATGTCAAGCAGCTTGAAAGCTACCTAAATGGCCTCTTACATCTCAAGGATTCCTGGGCAAGCGGTCCCAGTCCTGTCAATCTGTGAAGGTACTGATGCTTCACTCTGTAAGGCCAGAGCTATGGTTTCGCACACAGTAATGTCAAATAGCCCAGAAAAGTCTATAGCATTTGCATCACAAAATGCTTCCTCAAAAGCTGATGATTTCTGTACAGAAAAGAGGGAATAAATGAGACCTGTGATCCATATTGTGATAATTTGGAACATCTATCTAGAACAGAGCAAAGTTTATTTTTAAGTCTGCATAGTCTTAGAGTTCTAACCTGATGGGGCATATTAAGATCACTGATGTAGAAAGTCTAGAGTGAACCTGCATCTTATGTTGCTTCTGCCTATTATGAAGCATTTAAGTCACACTTATGTTTGCTAGAAGTAGCAAGGAATTTTGTCAATTAAATGACAAATCAATGTTTCTGTTATACACAGAAACAAAGGCAAAATTCTCCTTGCTTTTTATGGATTCGTGGCATCCTTATCAGGGTGTCCTCCAGAGCTAGATGCAAAAATCTAGATGCAACATTGTAATTCTGTTTCTTTTCCTTTTAACCACAATTGGTCCTACCATGAAAAAGTTGCAGAAAATAGGATTTCTAACAGCTAATTCTTAAAAAAATGAAATGGATTCTTCATTTCACTGTCAATCTGGTTTATAAATTTGCATATTTTATGTGACCACTGACTATTTATTGATCGTGATTTTGGTAGACACAAGTTGTAAAAATCCAAGTCAAATAAGCTGAGACAAAAAGGAAGCTTCTTGGCAGGAAACTACAGTGGGTCAGAGAATCAATAGATGGTATCAGTAACTAAGTGGTGGAAAAGTATATCTAATTTTGGCCAGTATGAAATAACAAAGAATAGATTTAATCCCCTGTCTGAAAACAAAATTGCTGCTTATGGAAAACAATAATTTTCAAGGTAATGGATATTGGGAAATTAGAAGAGATTCTTATGAAATTGGTAATGTACTCAGACACCTACCTTGACAGGGCTTCTAGGCTACAGTGGAGCCTGGGGGAACAGAGGCAGCACCTGACTTCCCCCACTGAAGAACTGAGACTCTGGGAAGAGTCCAGCTACTGGGGCATGCAGGACAAAGTGCTGCAAAGGAAAGTGGAGAGAGCTGCAAAGAGACACAGGGCTCTGAAGACTGTGGACATTCCATATTTAGCAGACTACTAATTGTTACAGGTATGCAAGAAAACTACCTGAGGTTGGGGAAATAAATGATCATGAGATGATTAGGTTGAACAGTGTCTGGCATTCATACCCAGTTAAGAATATGCCTGCTCTATCAGCTAAAGTGAGGGAGTAGACAGCAAGAGAACTGTTTTTTGCTTGTTTATTTGTTTGTTTTGCAGTTTTGTTATGTTTCAAGTACCTAGGCCAGTAAGATTTGCTGACTGAATTTTTTAACTTTCTTTTGCACTGATGCATTCCTTTTGAATTTCTTTCCCAGAAACAGCAGAACCTCCTTCCAGCCAGGAGATAACTACAAAGACTTTCAGCATCTGTTTGTCTACAGAAGACCAGAAAAGTGACACTTCACCACAGGTCCTGCCCAAGGACCTGCTCGGCAACCTACTTCCCACATCCTGCTGAGCACAGGGACTTATCCACAATTTTTTTTATCATGGGATGTGTGTAATAGCAGAATTTCTCACTGTGCTCGCACACCCTGCACTCCACCTCAAACATATAATGATGTAACTCCCACCGTGCGTTATTCATTCCATCTCCAGTAAAACCCCTACCTTGTTGATCTAGGAGGTGGGTTTGAGGAAGTCCATTCCTCTTACCTCTCCAGTGATGTGCCCTCTGCAATAAATCCTTTCTTCTTTGACAATCTTTGTGTCTCAGCAATTGACTTTTTGCATCAAGTAACAGAGCACCCCCCCTTGTGGGTTCTTCAACAATTCTGGCACTTATACTCACTTAGGAATAGTGCCTGTTCCTACCAGCTAACGTGAAACTTCTCACAAAGCACATAAGATTGGACAGAGCACTGAAAGAATCTTGCCTGAGTAAGGAGAAAAATTAAACCTAGACTAGATGCTGCTCTGGTTCCATTTAACAAATCTGTAAGACCTCAAGTTCAACCTATTTCGAAAGTAACTTTACAAATTCCAATAATAAAATCCCAGGGACTATATATAAAGGTACAAATATCCATCACCAAAAAGACAAAATTTATAATGTTTGGCATCTAAGATTATCAGGCCTGCAAAAAGACAAAAATATGACTCATAAGGAGGGAAGAAATTAGTAAGTCAACCAAACCTGAACTGAATCTCACACAGATATTAGAATTACAGACAAGAACATTAAAACATGTGTTATAACTATTATTCTGTTTTTCCAAACATAAAATAAAACATATATTTTTATAAGCAAGAAGCAAACTGAATTTTTAGTGTTAAAAACTGCAATGTCTGTGATAAAAAATACATCAGTTAGATCAATGGAAAATTAGACACTGGAGAAGAAAATATTAGTGAAATGGAAGATACAATAATAGCAGTTATTCAAAATGAAATACTGAGAGAAAAGGGAGCTTAAACACGTTAAAAGTGTATCGGTGAGGTGTAGGGTTATGCCAAATAATCAAATATTCATGTAACTGGATTTCCTGAAAGAGGAGAAGGCAAGAGTAAAAAGAACTTTTACTTTTTATTTATGTATTTATTTATTTATTTAGAGACTCTCACTTTGTCACCCTTACTAGAGTGCCTTGGTGTCATAGCTCACAGAAACCTCAAACTTTTGGGGTCAAGATATCCTCTTGCCTCAGCCTCCCGAGTAGCTGGGACTACAGGTGCCTGCCACAACACCCAGCTACTTTTAGAGAGATGGGGTCTCACTCTTGTTCAGGGTGGTCTCAAATTCCTCAGCGCTGGTAATCCATCCATCTTGGTCGCCCAGAGTTCTAGGATTACAGGCATGAGCCACCACACCCAGCCCAGCTTTCACATTTTTTAAATGTGATAAAAAACTATAAATCCAGAGTCCAAGATACTCTACAAATCCCAACTATCAGAAATATGATGAGATTATTTCCAAATTTGGCTATTATAAATCATGCTACAGTGAACGTACACATGCATGTTCTTATTTGAGTATCTGCTTTCAGGTACACATGTGTTCATAGCAGCACTATTGGCAATACCTGAAAAATGAAAATAGCACAGATTTCCACTAATAGGTGAATAGATAAATTGTGGTACATAGATATGATCAGATATTATTCCTCCAGAAAAAGAACTAAAGTACTAATACGCAATGAACCTCCAAAACATTATGCTAAGTTAAGAAAGCCTTCCCCAAGAGAACAAATACTGTATGATTCCTGTTATATAATAAACTTGAAGAGGCAAGTTCATAGAGACATAAAGTAGATAGATTAAGGCCTACCAGGTGCTACCAGGGAATGGGGCATGACTGCTTAACAGATACAAGGTTTTGCTTTAGAGTCATGGAAATGTATTATTGCTAGATAATAGTGATGGATGTTTACACCATCTGAGTACACTAAATACTACTGAATTGTTTACCTTAAAATTATTAATGTCATATGAACTTCACGTCAATCTGTTTTTTAAAATAAAAGTAAAATTAACATTTAAAAATGAAGACCTGCAAATGCTGAAAGGATGTGCCACCAGAAAACCTTCACTATAAAGAATATCAAAGGAAAACATCAGGGAACGTGAAAATGACCCCTGATGGAAATATGGACCTATAAAACGGAACAAAACTACCAGATGTGGTAATTAATCCATGTGTAAACACATAAGCTACTTTTCTTATTGTAAATGATGGCAAGAACAGAGACAGAGGTGGGTCTCAGAAATATCCCCAAACAGGCACTTAAATGCCCCCCAAATTGTGCTTCTCCATGCTGCTTCTCTAAGTATGCTAGCTTTACTTTTCCTCATTGACAGCATAAAAATTCTCACAGCCATCTATTTATTGTAGTTTATGTTCTGAGTGGCACATAAAAAAATTATCTAATAGCGTCTCATTTATTTATTTATTTTTGTTGCAATTTGGCCAGGGCAGGGTTTGAACCTGCCACCGTTGGTATATGGGGCCAGTGCCCTACTCACTGAGCCACAGGTGCCACCCAAGCATCTCATTTATTCAGTGGCGTCAGGAAGTTAGGTTTTTTACAGAAATGCACTTCTTAGATAACTGAAGTGTAGGCACTTTTAAAATTTTCATCATTTAGAAATCTCTTAAGGATTTTCTTTCCCCCTGTTTTTCACTTGAATGTTCCAATATCAAAATAAAATGTGCAATTAAAAGTAGCTCAGGGTCATCATTATGAGTATATTGTTGGGAGAATCTAAGAATTAATTCAATTTAAAGAACAATTCCCCTCCTCTCCCTACTAAGTTATTTCTAACTGGCTTGCTTTAGGATCTTGGCTCTGTCTTTTTTTTTTTTTTTCATTGAATGGTAACTATGTACATTAATGCACTTCTGGGGTACAGTGTGGGGTTTTCACATGCAATCTGAAATACTTCCATCAAACTGATCAATACAGCCTTCATGTCATTTTCTCAGTTATTGTTTTAAAACGTTCTCATTCTACTCTTAGAGAGATTCACTTGTATCTCTGTAAGTGATACAAACCTCAGAAATGGTCCTTCCAATCCCCCTCCCTCCACCCATTTCTCCCCTCCCTTCTCCCTCCCTCCTCCCCGTATTCTTAGGCTGTTATTAGGTTATAGCTTTCATATAAAAGGTATATATTAGTTTCATAATAGGGGTATGTACATTGGATACTTTTTCCTCCATTCTTGTGATACTTTGCTCAGAAGAACATTCTCCAGCTCCATCCATGTGAACATGAAGGACGTAAAGTCTCCATCCTTCTTAGTGGCTGCATAGTATTCCATGGTGTACATATACCACAGTTTGTTGATCCATTCATGGAT
>CAUYQV010120287.1:0-13043 GCA_963574575.1 Galagoides demidoff | reverse complement strand
TTCATATACAATTTGAAATATTTTCATCAAGCTGGTTAACATAGACTTTGTGTCACTTACTTAGTTATTGTGTTAAAACATTTATACTCTAATTCTAGAAAAGTTCACTTGTACCCTTGTTAGACAGACCATATAGGTGATATTTCAAATTGTATATGAAAACACCACACTGTACCCCATGTTTGCACTAATGTATATGGCTATCATTTAATAATAAAAATAAAAATAAAATAAAATAAAATGACACAGGAAAATATAAAATCTCAAGGATAACTTACAGGTATTAGATTCAAGTAAAAGGCTGAAATCTAGAAATAAATTTTTTTAAATCTTTTTTTTTTCAAAAAAATGAGTTTTGAGATTTCCTTTGTGTTGAAACTATCTTTTTGCTATGTTAAATTTTATTGTTTTTTCCCCTCAGTTTTCTTAAATTATTTACTCACTGACATTTCATATTTTTTATATCCCCCTGAAATATATTTTCCCTTCCCTTTAGGTATAAATTCCTAGCTTTTACTTTTTAACTGATTCATTCCTATTGAAACTTTATTCATTCTTCTTGATTTACCTTAGTTTTCTCTGTGGTCCTTTAGCATTTTGAATTGACTTTTTAGTTGATTTATGTTTATTTTTATTGCTGTAAGTATTTAATGCATAAAAATATTCTCTGACCACTGGTCTAGCTGTAGATACTTTTATTATTATTATTCTAATTGCATAATTTAATATTTTCAACATTTAAAAAATGTTTTGGACTAATACGGGGGTGAGTATGATTAGGGTTACATTTTTTTGTGGTTTGTAAGGTAATGTCTGAGTTGTAGTTGAGTCCTTTAGCCAGGAAGTGAGACATACACTCCTATATTGTACCCATTAGCTGAGAACTCACCTGACCCTCTGACCCTCCTCTGTCTTGAATTTATTTATTTATTCATCTTTTTTTTTTTTTTTTGAGACGGAGTATCACTCAGTCTTCCTGGCAATGAGTGCCATGGGTCATAGCTCACAGCACACTCAAACCCTTGGGCTCAGGCAATTCTCTTGCTTCAGCCTCCCAAGTAGCTGGGACTATAGATGTCCACTATAAAATTCAGCTATTTCTTTTTTAAAAATTGTTTAAATTATTTTTGGTCAGGGATGGGTTTGAACCCACCATCTCCAGCATATGGGGCCAGTGCCCTACCCTTTTGAGCCACAGGCACTGCCTGCTAGTTCTATTTTTAGTAGAGACTGGGTCTCTCTCACATTTGCTCAGGCTGGTCTTGAACTCCTGAGCTCAGGCTATCCACACACTATGGCATCCCAGAGTGCTGGAATTACAGGCCTAAGTCACTATACCTGGCCTATTGTTAAAATTTCAATTCTTACCAATCAAATCTATAGATTCAATGTAAACTCAAACTCAATGCAAATCCTACCAAAGATCTTTTAAAAGATATTAACACAGATTCCAAAATTCATGTGGAAATGCAAAAAACCCAGATATGAAAACAATTTTTAAAAAGAACAATGCTAGAGAACAAGCACTACTTCATTTCAAAACTCCTTACAAACCTACAGTAATTGAGGCAGTGTGCTATTAACATTGAGTTAGAAAAGACAAAAGGAACAAAATAAGAAATTCAGATATAGTTCTACATCTGTATGGACAACAGAGTTTTTTACAAAGATACAAATACAACTCAGTGGAGAAACAATAATCTTTTCAACAAATTGTTCTGGGACAAATGGATATCTATATTCACAAATATAAACTATAATCCACATATAGTACCATTTATGAAAGTTAATCCAAAATGGGTCATAGATCTAAATAAACATGAAACCTAAAGTTATAAGACTTCTACCAAAAAGCACAGGAGAAAATTCCTATGACCTTAGGTGAAGAAAAGATTTCGTCAATAAGACAAACTAGCTACAGCCCATAGCTGAAAGAATTAATAAATTGGGCTTCCTCAACATTAAAACCTTTGGCTCTTTGAAAACACTGTTAAGATAATAAAAAGACAAGGCCCTGGGTGGGAGAACATGTTTGAAAATCATTTATCTGGTAAACAGCTTATATCTAGAACACAGAAAATCTTACAAAACTCAGTAAGAGGAAAACAAACACTCCAATAACTAAATAGATGAAAGAGTTGAGTAAAAACCTCCCCATAGAAGATATACAAATGTTAAGTGTACATGTGAATAGATGTTAAGCATAATTAACCATTAGGAAAAGAAACCTAAAACCTATAATCAAATACTATTACATTCTGGAAAAATAACAAAATATACAAAGACTGACCACACCAAGCCTTGGCAAGTTTCTGGAAAATACAACTTGCATACACTGCTGGGTGGCAATGCAAAATTAAAATAGTTGGCAATAGCTTAGCAATTTCTACAGTGTGCATCTTATATCTTTTGTATGATCCAGCCAATGAATTCTTTAAGTGTTTACCTGTGAGTGAGAAAGCATATTTCCATGAAAATATTAATTCACAAACATTCACAGTATCTCTATTTATAAGACCCCCAAACTGAAATTAGCCATAATGTCTATCAACAAGTGTACAAGTAATAAAACATTTGGCATAGCCATATATTGGAATACTATTCAGCCATCTAAAATACAATGAAATACGTCAGTAGACATATACAATAAAATGAACAAATCTAAAAATAAACAAGATGGGCTCTGGTTTAAAAAAAACCCTCTATGATTCAATTTAAATACACTTCTAGGACATGAAAGTAATTAATCTATGGTGACAGATATGCTGTGTTGGCCTGGGGACAGAGTCTTGGGAAATTTAGGTAGCCCAGTTAGGGCAGAACTGAAATCGTGATATCCTGGGAAGTAATAATGATATTTAGAGACATCTGGTTATTTTAGGGGATTTAGCTGAGTATCATCATAATAGGAAAAACTCTAAGGCAATTCTTAATTTTGCAGTACTGAATTCTTGTACCTGACATTTTGACAATTTGAACAATTGATATACTTTGGGTGTCTTAGAAAAATGCATTGCTAAGTGGATAAAAACATGGAAACTATGAAAGAATGCATATGTATAATTTCCAGTTTCTAAGAATACCTGATAACTGACTGTATGTATCAACATTCATCTGAGAGATACATGGGAATCACTAGTTATTATTTAAGTTGTCATAAAATTAATTAATTATTGCAAATCATGTTAAAGAACAAGCTTCTTCCTTAAGTGAAAAATTCATTCTTTAATAATAAAATAAGACATCTTTCACATGCGCTCAAGAGATACTACAAACCCTATAGTTCCTGATGGGAAGGAATGCCATCTCTGAAGGCTCTTCCCCAATGATGATATCAAAGCAGCTTCTTTACTTTTAGACTATTTTGTGAACCTCATCTGACTTATTGAACAACAAGCCTTGTTCAGATCTATGAACTCACTAGAATCACGTGCCACATTCCACCAGGGATGGAAGTGTTTGGGTCTTCTGAGGACTGTTTCAATTCAAATCTGTAGAAACTTCAGCAGCCATCATGATGCAGATCTTTGGAATTCGCCTCCTTCAGACAGCTTATTGATAGAAGTTCAGTCACCTGCAAGAGCAGCTACCTGGAGAGAGACAGAATGTGCATTTTACAGAGGGGGAAGCTGGCTCAGACAGAGTGGTTATTTGTCTCATCCTCTCCGGACCACCTTCACAAGGAAAGTAGCAGCGGGACACCCTGGAGCAGGACGCCACCCTCCCTGGAGCCAAGAGGGTCCCACCTCTCCCTCAGGAGACAGCAGATCACCAAGTCTCAAAGCAGGGGTGAAGCCAATTGGACCTGGATATATTCGAGTCCACACAACCTAGAGAGAGTTAGATCCCACTGCGGGGCACCCATCCCCTCAGGTAAATCCAAACAAAGTGGTCCCTGCTCCTCTCACCAGGCCACCTTATGCTTCTAGCAAAAGCTGGCATAGTCACAATAAAGGCATCAGGTTTCCAGGGCAACCACAAAGCTCAGACTTTTCCTTCACACTGGAAATGCTTAGGCACAGGGTACTGCCCCCTTGCCTTTCTCAGAAAAGAAAACAGCTTCATTTTTTAGGCCACCACTTGAGAAAACTTAATAATAAGAGGAACTAAACTGAGAGCCAAGCACTGGTGGAAGTGTGCCCAGAGAGACTAAAAATGTTTGGGTCGTGCATGTCTATCCCTGTGGAAGAAAATAACAGGGAGGGGAAATTAGAACTTTGTCACCAAAACCATTGTATTATTCAACTGACTAAGGTTTTTCCCACTAAAAGACTATTTTATCCTAGCTCTGCTTCGTTGAAATACTTCTGAGATAGTTTAATGACATTTTTGTGTGTGTGTGTTCCCAAACCATTTGGTCACAGAATTATGGATAATCTTATTTTTCTGACACAGATGGCTAACTGCTTACCACTGTGTGTGTTTTACGTGTGCCCCGTGAGAGGACTAGATCATCTCCAAGAGTCCAAGGACACCTTCCCTAGGTGTCCCTAGGGCTCTGTGTGCTGATGATATTCCCCTAAGGTCACTTTTCATGCAAAAAAAAAAAAGGTCCAGAAAACACAGACTTCTGTCTTCTACAATGCTGGACCTGTCACTAAATGATCTAGAAACATCAAAAAGTGTCATTTAAGATATCTCCAAGTTATTTCAGGAAAGCATACCTATAGTAAAATAGTCATTTAATAGGCAGAAAGCATGTCACCTGAACTATACAATGGTTTGCCTTGATAAACTTTTTATCCCTCATTCTTTTAATTTTCTACAATGTGCATGGACACACAGGACCAAAATTTTTTGAGCCTCTGTAAAAGCTTTTTTGGAAGGAAAAAACTTGTTGCTCACTGCAAGCCTTCTCTCTTCAAAACTCTTAGTAGGAAGCTGCCCTTGAGAGGGGTGGTCTTACAATAGGCCCACAGCTCTTCTCCCTTTTCCATGGCTCTCACTGGGTGCCCAATTATTCCCATGGTCTTGCTTCACAATTCTTCGATCTTAAAGGGGACCCTAAAATGCCTTCCTTCAAGTCTCAGCTCTAAACCAACTAAGAAATATAACAAAAGAAAAAAAAAATACTTGAATTTTATTCCCCATCAAAAACCTGGTGTATAATGTCAGAAGGTGTCTCTGGCCACTGTATGGAGAAAGCACTGGAGAGAGATAAGATAGTATATGAGGATAAACATGAGGAAAATATGGCAGAAGTCCAGGGGAGGGACTTGGGTGGATAGCCCAGGGCTGCAACCATGTACAGAGGGAGGTGTGGATCTGGATACTATGGGAAAATGTGACTTGGAATTGTTGGCACAAGGGCTTCCTATGAGTGAATCCCAGAACAGGACAGATTTGTCCACCTAGCAGTGATGTGCTGGGACAGTCACAAAGGCCAAGGACTATACTGCATATCTCCCTACTATCTGATGAAGAAGACTTGCCTGTGTGTTCCTAAAGAAAGTGATTTCCCAGCCAACAGCTATCCCTGTAGCAGGAAACAATGCTTCAGGACACTTTGTTTGAGAAACACTAGTCAAAGTGAATAAAAACTACCTCTTGATAGGAATGAATACTTACTAAGCCAACTTCTGAGATTCTCCTCATGGAATGGTTTGTAGCAACATCCTCTCATTACCTTAATGTACGTGACTTCAGTGGAGGCTCATCTTATGGGATCAGGTTTTAAATTCCCATAGTAGTGGAAAACTGATATGCCATGGAAATTTCCCCTGGAAATTCTTTTAAGTAGGAATTGATAACATGTTCACAAATCTCTAGCCACATAGAAGCTAACACTCTGATCATAATCAAAATTTTAAGAAATTCCCACTAAGCTTTCAAAGATAAAAGAGTCTGCTTCTTATTTGATAATAACAGATCACAAAACAAGAGGACAAGATAATCAAAAGCATAATGGATTTTCATTTCTGGTTAACCAATATACCCAAACAATAGTCACTTATTATCTTAGGATTCTCTATGTTGACTGAATTCAGCTGAGTGTTTTCTTCTCTACGTGGTGTCTGTCTCCTGGGTTTACAGTCATCTGGAAGTTCCATTTGTCTGGCACATACAAGACATCTTAACCACATAAATGACCACTGATGCTGGTGTCTGCAAGGAGCTCATCTGGGCCTGTTGCTTTGATTCTCCACAGAATTCTGTATGTGTAGGATAGCCAGATATAGTTGAGGACATTCAGTTAAATTTGGATCAGATGAACAATAATATTTTAGTATTTGATGATTAATCATTGTGTCAATTTGACTGGGCCACGGTACCCAGGTAATTAGTCAAACATGGATCTGAATGATTCATTGAAGATGTTTTTATATGAGATTAGAATTTAATTCACTAGACATTGTGGAAAGCAGATTGCCATCTATCTAAAATGTGAATAGGCCTCATTTAATCAGTTGGAGGTTTGCATAGGTTCGTAGACAAAAGGCTGAGAAGTGATCACTTGGAGGTCTGAATGGAATAAAATGATTGATCTCCCATGAAGTAAAAAAGAGCTCTGCTTTCATATGACCTTTGAAGTTAAACTGAACATCAGCTCTTCCCTGGGCTCCAGTTGACAAACACACCCTATAGATTTGGGATTTCCAGCCTCCCTAATAGAGCCAGCCAATTCTTAAAATAAACCAATCTTTCCCTCTCCATTTTTTTTAGATAAATACATGATAGGTCGATAGATAGATAGATAGATAGATAGATAGATAGATAGATAGATAGATAGATAGACAGATATATGCATACCCTATTAGATGTGTGTCTCTTGATGGAGATTGCAATATTATTTTGTTAGTCTGAATTTAGTGGACTTCTTGTATTTTTGTTTACTACCTCTGTCAACACTGGGGCAGAAACCCTTGGATATGTAAATGTTGAGACAATGACATTCCCAGTGAGACAAATGTAGGGAAAACAAACAGATCGAATTGGCAAAAAGGACAAATGCTGGTATTACCTAGAGTTGTTGGTACCAAATGGATGTATCCATTTTCTGAGGGACATATTATTACATACTGATAACTTGAATGGCCTTTGACATAGAAATCCTATTTCTGCCAACAGGGTATTTTTCTGGTGAGGGTTTAAATAAAGCTCACCAGGTGACTCTGATTTGCATCTTCGTAGGTATTCCTGGCTAAGGGAACACATTAAGCTGACACATAAACTCCCTAATCCAGGGAGAAAAGACAGCTACTATTTATGAAGTAGATTGTTCAGAGGGACCCAAATCCAGTCTGGATTTAATCTCATGACAACACTGCTAGTGAGGTATAAATATCCTCTATTCATGGATTTATGTGATAACATAAAATTCCTAACCACAGAGATGGACAGCAAAGGTATTGCTCACCACACACACTGCCAGAGACAAGAATAAAACCTGCCAACCTGGGCATCTTGACCTCCTGGTAGCCGATCGTTAGTAAAGGTGTCTAAACACACACTCTCACTTTTATTTTGGGGGGGGGGACAGAGTTTCACTATGTTGCCATTGGTAGAGTGCCATGGCATCACAGCTCAACCTCAAACTCTTTGACTCAAGCAATCCTCTTGACTCAGCCTCCCAAGTAGTTGGAACTACAAATACCCACTACAATAACCAGCTATTTTTTTATTGTAGTTGTGATTGTTGTTTAGCGGACCTGGGTTGGGTTTAAACCTGCCATCCCCAGTGTATGTGGCTGGCGCCCTAATCACTGAGCAAGAGGCGCCAACCCTGGACACATACTCTTGAGGAGGTTAGTCTCTGTTCACCCTGTGTGTACTCTACCTGCATTTCCAGTAAGGAGCCAGTCTTGGTCCCCTTTTCCCTTGCCACAAGGAAGGTTTATGGCAAGATTGAAATCAGAAGCCATTGGAAGTTACAATTTTTCCCCTATATTTTGAAAGAGCTTCAATTTATGGAAAGGATTGGGTTGCTTATACCTGTTAGGGAAAGTAGAGCCTTTGAGGAAACAAAGAGGGGAGAGGATGGGAGATTCCTCCCAGACAAGGATGAGCTCAGAGGGCTACAGTTCTTTCCAGGAGTAGAGGAGTAGAGACCTGAGCACTGGCATAGATCAATGCTTAAGAGTATCCTTCTATGGTCCACTAAGACAGGGAAGTGAGCTATAGGATAGATATTCATGTTTGGTTTGCATAATATATGGAGTATTATCAGGGGTTCTGAAGACACTGAGCCAGCTAGAGAAATGCTCAGTCTGTCCTGAGTAGTGGAAGCACATTAGTGATGAGGACAACAACCTCCCCAGTTTGCTTCTGGAGGAGAAAGTACTGCAAATGGGACTTTTTTTGTCAAGGAGGATGAACATTGAATTTTTTTTTTGAGACAGTCTCATTTGGTTGCCCTTGGTAGAGTGCTATACAGTCATAGCTCACAGCAACCTCAAACTCTTAAGCTCAAGCGATTGTCTTGCCTCAGCCTCCCAAATAGCTGGGACTACAGGTGCCTACCAACAGGCCCAGATAAACTTGAGTATTTTTAATATTGACTATATATTATATATCCAAAATGTCCTTATTATTATACATTCTAATCAACTACAAGGCAAGAGCTTTCTACTACAAGTAGAAAAACTACTGTTTTTCTAAATCTGTACAATAATGAGCTACAGTTTTTCTAAATCTGTACAATAATCTGACATTACTATTGGCTCAATATCCTATTTCTGGAATGTTAGTTTACTCTTCATTCTTTCAAGCTATTTCCATGTAAATGTCATATTTCACATGATCATTTCTAAATACAAGCATAATTGTCCCACAATATTCTTCAGGATATGTCTTGGAAACTAGAGTTTGACAAGAAAACCTGATCAGTGAATTTGCCCTTACATTGTGTCCAGTTTAAATTGAAACTGCAGAGTCACAAGAATTCCACACACTGCCAGGGGAGGTTGAAGTGGCACATTGTGTTTTACCAGAGACATTGTGCTACATTTATGGGAGATGCAAGTGAGGCCCCATCAGCTGCTATCCTGTCAGGTCTCCTTCACAGAGTCTTGGGCAATTGTGCAAAGCCTGTTATAGCAGCATGGCTAAATGTCAACTTAGGTCCAAAGTCAGCTAGTTAGAGAGACATCAGAGACACAATTTTCAAAAAAAAAAAAATTCAACACCTGGTATATAAATGTCCTATGTACCTAGTTATAATTTAAAATATGCACAGTAATTATGTTCTGTTTAAGGATGAATCCATGAATAGTAACATGTGTAGCAAAGGATGATTGGACAAGAAAATATGATGACTTGAAATGCCCCATGTCCCACATCTGGGGAATAGCCATCCTATCCAGAACAGGGGTGGAGTTAAACGCCATTCTGGTTCTGAGGGTCATAGATCTGGAAGAGATTTTACTAAATGCATACTTCTCCCCTTTCAATTTTCCAGTGGAGAAAGACTCTCGTCCTCCTGTTGCCCTCCCCAGTCCCTGTTTTCCCTCTGGGGTCCAGAGGAGCTAGAGACATTTGGTGCTATCTCTTAACTCATTTTATGGAGACCCAGCTGATGCAGGCAGACATTTGGAACAGGCACTTCCAGAGGTATGAAGGGAAATCACTATCCTATTCTGAGGTCTTGGGATTATATCTCAGGTTTGAGTAATCCATAACCATCACACCTTAGAGAAAAATCAGAGGCCCAGAAAGGGAAAGTTTCCTGTGATGGAGCCCAACAATCCCAAGCCACATCCTTTCACACCATCAGATCTGCTTTCTACTTATCTGCCACAAGCTACCTCCAGGCTCTGGGAAGGGCATCTATCACCAAGACTGAGACAGAAAGTGACTTCCATAAGTCACTACGACAGGTCCACAAACATCCAATAAACATCTTAAGCTGAAGGAATGGGGGCTCGGCACCTGTGGCTCAAGTGGCTAAGGTGCCAACCACTTACACTTAAAGTGGCAGGTTCGAATCCAGCCCAGGCCCCCCCAAAACAACAATGACGGCTGCAAACAAAAAATAGCTGGGCATTGTGATGGATGCCTGTGGTCCCAGCTACTTGGGAGGCTGAGACAGGAGACTCACTTGAGCCCAGGAGTTGGAGGTTGCTGTGAGCTGTGATGTCACAGCACTCTACCCATGGGGACAACTTGAGACTCTGTTTCAAAAAAAAATAAAAGAGGAAGGAATGGGGACCCACAATTAATACTGTAATATGTATACATATACATATGTATATGCTGTAAAAAATGTCCAGGTACATATTTTTCCCAAAATTATCACATTATACTTATTTTTCAGCAACTTGCCTTTTTTACTCAGCATGATAGCCACATTGTTAATGTGGATTCCCTTACTTGTAATTTGGCATATTTTTTGAAAGTCACATATATTGCTTTCTTTGTGAATTATATGTTTATATGACTTAAATATTTCTTTGGTCACTAGTAAGACTTCAATGCATATAGGATGTTAAATAGTGTAATTGAGGATTTACACAAAAACAAAACAATAATCATTCTAAATACTACTGTATTATGTAAAAAGAGAGAACAAAAGAACAAGTGACAGCGAAAGATTATACAACCTCTGTGTTTATGAACAATATGACAAAACTTAACACAAACAAAGGCATTGATCAGATCAATAATGGTAAAAAGGCTTAACTCACCTATAAAAAGGGAAGTATTATCAGATTGCTTATAGAAGCAAACTCTGGAATTCTCCTTTATCAAAAGGTGTACCCAAAACAAAGAAGTTGATGTATGTTAAATATTTTTAAATAATCAAATATATATTATGATAGTGTCACTAAGAAGAAGCCAGGGATTGCAGTCTTGATGTTTAAAATAATAGAATTAAGACCAAAAAGGATGTTAACATTCACACTAAAATACAGTGGATAAGTCAAAATATGACAATTTACAGGAAAATATGAGATATAAATACAGTAAAACCTCTGCAAGCTGACCACCCACGTGACTGTAACAAGCTGGTCAACATATAGAGGTTGTCAACAGAAGGAACTAGACCTTCTATACTGATATGTACATGTGGTGCCTGTCTGGTCTATGAAAAGTAGGTCAGCTTAAGGTGGTGGTCAATGTAGGGGGGTGGTCAACTACAGAGGTTCCACTACATGTATATAACCAATTACACAGTGAACATATTTATTTTATGAGACAAAGACATAAAACGTATTTATTTTATGTCGCCCTCAGTAGAGTGCCATGGCATCACAGCTCACAACAACCTCAAACCATTGGGCTTAAGTGATTCTCTTGCCTCAGCCACCCAAGTAGCTGGGGAGACAGGCACCCACCATGACACCTGGCTATTTTTTTGGTGCAGTAGTTTTAGCTGGCCTGGGTCTGGTTTGAACCCACCACTTTCATTCTATGTGGCTGGCACCATAACCACTGTGCTATGGGCACCTAGCCATAAACATATTAATAGGACAAAAAGTACAGTATATGCGAGGAGAGATGATAAGAATCACAATATAGATAGATGATTCTAACATACTTTTCTGAATCCAAAAATGTCTAAGTGGAGAGAATGTAGTGATTGCAGAGAAGAACCAAATAACGTCATTTCAAGGATAAATCTAATAGATAGTCACACTGAATTGTGAAGACTGATATTATACAACACACTTAATTTCTATATCTGCATGAAACATTGATGAAAATTGATTAAATCTAAAGCTGTTAAATAGATCTTGAATATACTTTGGAACAATCACTTTGAAAAACGGGTTGGCAATATCCACTGTGCTAAAAATTTACATACCAAATAACTCAGAAATGCCATCGCTTGGTATATACCCAAGAGAAATGAAAATAAATGGTCATTCAGAGATGCAGAAAGAAATTCATAACACAATTGTTCAAAAGAAGCCAAAAACTAGGGCAGCACCTGTGGCTGAAAGGAGTAGGGTGCTGGCCTCATATACTGGAGGTGGTGGGTTGAAACCTGGCCTCGGCCAAAAACTGCAAAAAAAAAAAAAAAGTCAAAAACTGGAAAATAGTCAAAATATTGTGAAATATCTAAACAATATAATTTTTTACAATGATAATGAACAATCTATAAATATAGACAATACATGCTAATTGCACAATATCTTTGATTAAAAGGAGCCATACAGAAAAAGAATAACTTCCTAGGATTCCCAGATTTTTTTTTTCTTACCTCCCAGTAGCATTAGACAAGGAAGGAAAAAAATCAACCCTTCAATGTCTTTTATTTGGAGGTCCTCTTAGATTTCCCTATGTTTTTGTAACTCAACCTGAGAAAAGCAAAGCAAGAGTCCTCTGAGACCTTGAAAAGTGATTACCTACATGAAAGACTCAATGTTAGCACTATACTGATGGACAGGACACTTAGTGGAGGTGACATAGGTAAAAATCATTAATGGGGAGATAGGGGAAAGATGGTTGACAGGAGCCAGCCTTTGGTAGAAGCTCCCATTCAGAAGGAAGGATAATGACCAGAAACTACCCTAAAAAGCTGAAGACTGGGAGCCAAGCTGAGAGAGAAGAGTGATAACTGCACATCAACTCTGCTGAGGCAAGCTGCACCTCCAAGAAAGCAAATTTCAGGTACAAAACTTATCCCAAGGAAAAAGAGTGTCTGTCCCCTCCCCTGATAGAGTTTTCTGGGGTTTTTTATTATTAAATGATAGCTGTATACATTAATGCAAATATGCGGCACAATGTAGTGTTTTCATATACAATTTGAAACATTTTCATTAAACTGCTTAACAGATTTTATGTCATTTAATTAGTTATTATGTTAAAACATACTCTAGTTCTAGAAAAGTTCACTTGTACCCTTGTAAGACAGATATATAGGTGATCTTTCCAGTCACACACCCACCACCCATCCATCCTTCTCCCCTCCCCTCCCCCACCACTCCCTATATTCTTGGGCTAGAATTAAGTTGTAGCTTTCATTTGAGAACTATAAATTTGTTTCATAATAGGGCTGTGTACATTGGATACTTTTTCTTCCATTCTTGTGATACTTTGCTAAGAAGAACATTTTCCAGTTCCATCCATGTAAACATGAAGGAGGTAAAGTCTCCATCTTT
>CAUYQV010120286.1:0-10423 GCA_963574575.1 Galagoides demidoff | reverse complement strand
CCATGGCATCACAGCTCATAGCAACCTCCAACTCCTGGGCTCAAGCGAGTCTCCTGCCTCTGCCTCCCAAGTAGCTGGGACCACAGGCGCCCGCCACAATGCCCGGCCGTTTTTTGGTTGCAGCCATCATTGTTGTTTGGCGGGCCCGGGCTGGGGATTCGAACCCACCACCTTAGGTGTACGTGGCTGGCGCCTTAGCCGATTGAGCCACAGACGCAGAGCCAATAATAACTTTTTTTTTTTTTTGCAATTTTTGTCTGGGGTTGGGTTTGAACCCACCACCCTTGGTATATGGGGCCACTGCCCTACTCACTGAGCCACAGGCGCTGCCCAGGAAAAGGCTCTTTAAGCTATAAACACCACGGGCATGTGTGAGGGGCATCTCCATGGCATTTGGGACTTTTAATGGAAATTCAAGAACAAAAGACAAGTCAAGTCTATAACACTGCATGTGTCTGACGCAGGAAGAGGGGGGCTCACGACCTCACACGCTCATCTCAGAGGGAGCTTCCCAGGTCGCTGGCGGGGGGCAGCCTCCGGGGTCCAGGGGGTGCTACCTGTGTGGGTGTTGATGTGGTTCCTCAGCAGGGTGACAGTACGGAAGGTCTTCAGGCAGAGGTGGCACAGGTGAGGCTTATCATTGGTATGTGTCTTCAAGTGACGATTGAAACTCGAAACTCTGGCAGAGGTGAACATACAGCGGTCGCAGCAAAAGGTTCTCTTTGCTTCTGTGGAAAGGAGAGAGAGTTTATAGACGTGTCAAGATCTTTCTTTAGAGGTTCAAGTTGCATTTACATATAATTTTTTTTTTTTTTGAGACAGAGGTCTCACTCTGTCACCCAGGCTAGTGTTCTGGCCTCAGCCTAGCTCACAACAGCCTCAAACTCCTGGGCTCAAGTGACCCTCTGCCTCAGCCTCCTGAGTAGCTGAGACTGCAGGCGCTCTCCACAACACTTAGCTAATTTTTCTGTTTTTAATACAGACAGCGCCTTGTTCTTGCTCAGGCTGGTCTTGAACTCCTGAGCTCAAGGGATCCTCCTGCCTCAGCCTCAGACTGCTGGGATTACAGGTGTGAGCCACTGTGCCCGGCCGCGTCCTTCCTATTCTGGTCCTATCTACCTCTCTGAGCACTGCCCCACCGACCTGGCTCCCCATCACAGAGCTCTCTGCCCTCACGTATGAAGCATATACTTCTGAGTTCTGGGCACTGATCACTCCTAACTGCCTGGAGTCAGGATCCTCAGTCTCAGCGGGTTTCTAGACCTCCTTCTCACCCTCACCCTAAATATATGGGTCACTACAAAAGTTTCGAGGTGGTCTATGTTATTTCACATCCAAGAAACAGCCAACAGCGTCCTCTCGGATTCACTCATGCAAGTTTCAACCTGCTCGGCTGATCAGTGTTGCTGGGCGGCTTCACTGGTTTCTATCTGTGCAGATTTTATGTCTCTGATTTTCTTGTACCTCAAAACTTTCCGAATGACCCACTTATCCCCTCCCTTAGACAGCAGTGCCCACTGACCCCTGAAGGAGGTGTCACTCCTCCTGGGGCTGAAGCACCAGCTTTTACCTCTATCAGGGTTCCCCACTTTGTCCCCTTACTTGCCCCTCATGCCCTCCAATAGTCCCCTCGGGCTGCAAACTACAGAACAGAGACCAGGGCTCGGCCTCCAACTAACGTGTACAATGCTTGGTGGGAACATTTCTCCTGTGCTTTAAAAATGTTTATGTGCAAAATGCACACACACACACAAAACCCAACCATTTTGGATTTGATTCCCCATACAGAACATCAGTTTAAAATTTCTCCCATCTCTTGACATTTCAAAAGCAACTAAAAGTCAACCACTTAAAATCTCAATTACCATCCCTTCCCTGTAAAAGGCGATGGCCGCCAAGTCTCACAGTCCCTTACCCGGGATGAACAGCCTACCCTTTGTCTTTCTCTGAGTTTTTGTAGAGTTGGCTTTTTCAACATTTGCTTGACCAGATGTTGATCTGTCTTCGTGTTCTTCGAAGTTTACATTCGAAATTGTCAGAACAATTTCATCGCTTCCGTCCTCTCCGGGGCTTGCTTCCACAAGAAAGAACTGATCCTCCACTCCTTCAGCAGATCCCCCTCCAGCCAAAAGCTGGTCCTCCTCCTCATTTTTCTCAGGCTGGTAAACAAAAATAAATATTCAAGCAAATATACTATTAATTACAATTGGATTAAACTTTTGCCTTGGTGAATCCTAGAATACATAAAGAAAAGCAAAAACTAAAGATTGCGCATTGCCACCAAGAGGTTTAAGCTGTAAATTATTTAGCATGAGGATGGTGGTAGTGAAATAATCCCCCTTAGGGCACCCGCCCCATATAGAGGAGGTGGTGGGTTCAAACCCAGCCCTGGCCAAAAAAAAAAATTATTTTAGCATGAGGATGGTGGTGGTGAAATAATCCCTGTTTTAAAAAAAAAAAAACACATGCATCTATGGTATTAGTGCAACTTCTAAAATTCTTGAACAACAAAAAAATAAGGTCTCTTAGGATTTTCCTGGGAAGTACAGTATTTTTACTGTGTTTAATTTTAAACTGAAAAATAGCTTGTCTATGCAGAATATGATACAAAGGCCAACTTAAAAAAATAAGTTTTTCTTTTTCTCATGTAGGAGGTCAGTTTATTAAAACCAGTTGTACCTTAATCAGTGCAGAATTTTCAGCCAGGCTCAGCACTAACTTACTGTCTTCACTGGCCACCAACATGTTCTCCTCCAGAACACTGAACTCCATCACCTGCATCTCCTGCAGGGAGTACAGCTCTTCCTGGACACTAATGGCCACACACTGCTGCAGGCTCTGTGGGGACTCCTCACCCAGCCACACTAGCGACGGCAGCTCAGAACCGGCCTGCTGTACCACCATCTGCATCTCTTCTGGGGGCTGTGCGCTCAGCCAGCCGGTCTCCAGCAACCCTGCTTCGTCGGAGACAAGGTGCACCGTCTCCGTCTTGACCGTCTGCAGGGTCAAGATGTGTTTGTCACCCTCCACCGAAGGGGCAGGCACCAGCTCCAGCTCGTCTTCCAGGATCCTGGCCTGGAGGGCCCCATAAGCACACTCTGCCTCAAGCTCCCTGGGCGTCCCACAATCTTTCAGGATGCACACGCCATCTTCCTCCTCCTCCTCCTCTTCCTCCTGTAGGCCATTTTCCAGTATCAACTCTGGTTCTTTGATTTTAGTGAATTGCTCAGAAGGAACAGAGGGCTCGGTAGCCACCATGACCTGTTTCGAGAAAGAAGCAAGCAGTCTTCATATGGCCCACTGGGGTTGAGCCTGGCAGGCTTTGGGTTTGAGGGAGGCTGAACAAAGTTTGGCCTCTAAAGTTTCTGGGCCTAGAGGGTCAGGACAATGTTGACCTGGCCTGGACTTAAATTGGGGTGGAGCCTAAGCAGAATTTAGGTAAAAGTGGGATTTTGTTCAAGATTCTAGAACTAACAGGTTTGGGCTTAACAGAATCTTGGCCAGTGCACACTCTTTCCTCACAAGCTCAGGTCTAAGCAGGGTTGGAGCCAGTTCACACTCTTTCCTCACAAAGTTAGACTGAGGAGACTGGGGATGGTTCATACCTTTCCCTCACAAGATTAGCCAGAGCAGGAATACAGCCAGTGCATACAGTGCATACCCTTTCCTCACAAAGTTAGCCTGAGTAGGTTGGGGCCAATGCATGCCCTTTTTTCACAAGGTTACACTAAGCAGGGGTGAGGCTAGTGCACACACTTTCCTCACAAGGTTAACCTGAGCAGGTTGGGACCAGTGCACAACCTTTCTTCACGAGGTTACACTGAGCAGGATGAGGCCAGTGCACACTCTTTCCTCACATGGTTAGCCTGGGCAGGTTGGGGCCAGGGCACATTCTTTCCTCACAAGGTTAGACTGAGCAGGGGTGAGGCCAGTTCACATTCTTTCCTCACAAGGTTACACTGAGCAGGGTGAGGCCAGTCCACACTCTTTCCTCACATGGTTAGCCTGGGCAGATTGAGGCCAGTGCACACTCTTTCTTCACAAGGTTCGATTGAGCAGGGGTAAGGCCAGTGCACACTCTTTCCTTACAAGATTAGCCTGGGCAATTTGGGGCCAGTGCACACTCTTTCCTCACAAGGTTAGACTGAGCAGGGATGAGGCCAGTGCACACTCTTTCCTCACAAGTTTGCCCTGGTGAGGCCAATGCACACTCTTTCCTCTCAAGGTTAGCCTAGGCAGGTTAGGGCCAGTGCACACTCTTTCCTCATAAGGTTATTCTCAGCAGGGGTGAGGCCAAGTTCACACTCTTTCCTCACAAGGTTAGCCTGGGCAGGTTGGGGCCAGTTCACACTCTTTCCTCACAAGGTTACCTTGTGCAGGGGTGAGGCCAGTTCACACCCTTTCTTTACAAGGTTACCCTGAGGAAGGATGAGGCCAGTGCATGCATGATCTTTCCTCACAAGGTTAAACTGAGTAGGGATGAGGCCAATGCACACCCTTTCCCCACAAGGTTAGCCTGAGCAGTTTGGAGCCAATGCACACCCTTTCCTTACAAGGTTGCACTGAGAAGTTTGGGGCCGGTACACAGCCTTTCCTCACAAGGTTAGCCTGAGCAGCCTGGAGCCAGTTCACACCCTCCCCTCACAAGGTTACCCTGAGCAGGGGTGAGGTCAGTTCACACCCTTTCCTCACAAGGTTACCCTGAGGAGGGATGAGGCCAATGCATAGTCTTTCCTCACAAGGTTAGACTGAGCTGGGATGAGGCCAATGCACACCCTTTCCTCACAAGATTAGCCTGAGCAGTTTGGAGCCAGTGCACACCCTTTCTTCACAGGGTTACACTGAGCAGGGGTGAATCCAATAAACACCCTTTCCTCACAAGGTTATCCTGAGTAGTGGTGAGGCACATGCTTTCCTCACAGGGTTGCACTGAGCAGTTTGGAGCCAGTGCACACCCTTTTCTCACAAGGTTAGCCTGAGCAGGGATGAGGCCAGTGCACACTCTTTCCTCACAAAGTTAGACTGAACAGGGGTGAGGCCAGTGCACACTCTACCCCAGCAAAGTCTGGGCCTGGGCAGCCTTCCCACCACTGCAAATTCTAGATCTAGCACCATTTGAGCCAGACATGCCTTGAGGCCTAGTCTCCTTTAGGCCTCTAAGACCTTGCCAAGTAGATCACCAGCAGTCAGGCACACTCTTTCTGAGGCCTTATGGCGTCCCCTCCTCCCACAGCCTCCGGGGAAGCCCATTCAGTTCCGCCACAGCCCCCACTCCTTTCCAGCCAGCTCCTCACCCCAACCCCCGCCCACGCTATGCACAGCCTGTGCTGGGGGGAGGGTGGCCAGCGTGCCCAGGGCGGGCCCCTCACCGTGGGAGGCGTGGCCTGGGCACCCGTCCCGCCCCGTCCTGCGTGGACTCCACCTCCTGCACGGTGCGCTGCAGCCCACGCCTGCCGCTGGCCTCTAGGTGTGCGTCGAGGGTGGCAGTGCGCAGGCGCAGGCCCAAGTAGCGTGAAATGGGCGGAGCCAAGTCTGTGGCGGGGTGAGAGTAGGGTAGACGTGTGTAGTGGGAAGCAGAGGGCAGAGGGCCCTGCAGGGGGAACTGAGGGATCTAGGCAGGAAGGGATGGATAGGAGGGCAGGCGAGGAGGCCCTGAAGGGGGCGCTATGGGGCCTGGGGGGAGGGGATGAACATGAGAGGAGAGGGGAGCCCTGATGAGATGGGGACCTGGGGGGAGGGGATGAACGGGAGAGGAGAGGGGAGCCCTGAGGAGATGGGCTGAGGGTGGGGAGGACGGCTGGGGAAGCAGAGGGGTGCCCTGAAGGGAGCACTGAGCGGAATAAGATGGACGAGGAGGGGAAGTGGGAGAGGAGAACGGGAGACCCTAGAGACTTGGAGTGAGCCATGGATGAGGCACAGGTGCAGTGCGAGGACTGGGGTGCGGGCAGGTGGACGAGGCGACGGTGAAGGGGGAGGAGGAGGCCTTTGAGACCTGAGCACGAGGGGGCTGGGAGTGTGGGGGGAGGTAACATGAAAGGTAATGGAGTAGGGTAGGACCCCAAGGCTAGTGGGGATCGGGCTTGGAAAATGGGAAACAGCAGAAAAAATAGTCGGGTGGTGACACGGAGGAGGAGCGCTAAGAGGGCACTGGTGTGGCGGGGAAGGGGCAGGCTGAAGGGCCCGGGGATCTTGAGCGAGATGGTGGAGAGAGCGCGGAGTGGGGAGGAGCGGCACCACCACGTGCAGCCTCGGAAGCTTCTCCCGCCCTTTTTAAAATTCTCTGGCTGCCCTCTGCTGGGCAGGGTGGAAGGGCGAGGGGGAAAGACAGCTGAAGGAGGGGCATGGGGAGGACTTCCGGATCCAGAGAAACCACGTTGTTGGGAATGCATCCAAGGCCAGGTGCTTGTCCACTTTAAAATGGTTCATTTTATGTTTTGTGTATTTAAAATCAAATTATTTTTTAATGGAAAGTGATGATTTTGATAGTCTGCTGAAGAAACTGGGTGTATACCTTTGAAATACAAAATATGTGCAAATTTGGAAACAATGAATGAATAAAATAATTTGCAGTTCAGTGATTTTTTTTTTTTAGGTACAGTTATGAAATCCCAGGAAACTATTCTATTTTGTTTTGACTTTTTTCAAAAATAAATAGTGTATTTTTTAGAGATGGGGGTCTTACTATGTTGCCTAGACTGGAGAGCAGCAAAGTGTTCATAGCTCACTGCAACCTCCTGGGCTCGAGTGATCCTCCCATCTCAGCCTCTTGAGAAACTGAGACCACAGGCACCTACCTCATGCTTGGCTAATTAAATGAAATGTTTAGAGATGGGGTCTTGCTGTATTGCCCAGGCTGGTGTCAAACTCTTAGGTGCAAGTAATCCTCTTGCCCTGGCCTCCCAAAGTGCTGGGATTGCAGGTATGAGCCACAGTGCTTGGCCTTTTAATGAAATTTTTAATGAAATTTTTTTGTTTGCTGTGCAAATATTCTAGGGGGAAAAAAACTTCAAAGGAGAAGGCAGAGTCTTGGAGAAGAGACTGAGATAGGCCTCGGAAATGACTGCCGTGATGAAAAGCGGCCTCCATGAATAAAAGGCTTTCATTTGGCATTCCTTTATTTAAACATATCTTCCAACAACCAGTGAGGAATTTCCCCCTATCCACAGCCAGAGAACTTTCTGTATCTGTAAAAGTGCTTTCCATATGTTTGCCCATTCTCCACAGCCCCTTCTTTGTATCTTATTTGCACATAGTGAGGACTCAAATATTTCTTTTTTGTTTTCAGCAGTACAAAGGACTGAACTAAATTCAGTTTTAAAGGAAACTCATGTACCAGCAGTAATACGTTTGTTAGTCAGATTCTTGGCTCACTAGTTTTAACATTGTGTCCGGGGGTTCTATTATAATATATGTACTATACAGAGAAGATAAATATTCGAAGGTCATGGGGAAAATAGTGTGTTATAATAACTTCTTTTAGATCATTTAAATGAGTTTTTCTGCTTGAACAATCAGCACCTATTTAGTGCCTTCTCGGGTAATTTTGTGTTATTGCTGTAACACTCATGCAGCTCGAAAGTTTTTTCAGTATTTATATTATAGAATCATGTTTAGAAATTTCAAATACCCATTAAAAGCACATTTTTAAAGGAGCTGTAAGGCCAGTGGGGCAAGGAACATGGACATTAGTTAGATTTGGAGGGAAAAAGACAACAAGACACAGGAGGAGCGGAGAGGGACCTTGGAGGGGAAAGAGAGGACACTGGCAGGGCAGGCCTGCAGGTTTCGAAACTTGCTCCCTGCCTAAGCCTCCTTGTGTTTTCGGATGATAACTGGGGGGAGGCAACTGCTGGATTTCTGCCTCAGAGGACTGTGCAGCTCAGGTGACTTTCAAAAAATCAGAGATGTGATCCCGTTGGGGCCTTGAGAGTGTGGAGCAGTTTCTACCAGGTAAACTTTCAATCTCCGTGTTTTAGGGGATCCAGATAGATGATACGTCACGTTGCTTGCATTTAGTCTCCCGTGCAAAGAAGGATGAACTCCTGGGCCTGCACCCTCCGTGTCCAGTGTGAACTCCTCAGCTTGGCTTCAGTTCCCACCTTTCTGGCCATTCCTCCTTCAACGTCCTGCCCCTGCTTAGTCCAGACCCATCTCCTAGTGATCCCCATTGGCTGTGCTAAATGTAAGGGGACCAAGTGTCTTTTGTTTCTTGTATCCAGAGCTTTGCATGGGGCTTCGCTTTGGCCAAGGTAAATGTGACTGCTGAGTCCCAAAGATGGGAGAGATGATAGCACTGTGCAGGGCAGCCCGAGAGCTGGCACAAAGCTCTGCTGAGACCCAGGCCCTGCTCTTGGGATGCTGCTCTGTCTCCTGCAGGTGCTGGGTGAGGTGATGGGCTGGCCGTGCACTCTCCCGGTGACCACAGCACAGCTGCTGGTGGCTGGCCACTTCCGGGCAGCAGTGAGGTGTATTATGCCTTTGCACCATGATGCTGGGGGCCTTCCACGTGGTGGACAGGTGATCTTTACCTTCCTGGCCCCTTGGCTAATGGGTCCCTCAAGGTCCCAGTTACAGCATGGGGGTTGAGTGTCACACTGCAGGTGGTGATGTTCCCTGGCAGGTGCACGTCGTCAGCTTGTCCTCAGCCAAGGAGGTTCAAAGGAAAGAAATGCCCTGTGAAGTGTATTGCACAGTCAGGGCTGGACCTTTATTCTTGTGCCCCCCAAAGTTTGTATGTTGAAGTTTCAACCCCTAGTATCTCAGAATGTCACTGTATATAGAGGGAGGAAGTCCTCCCTCTATAAAGACGTCCAGTAAAGGGGCCTCCAGAAATGATACTGGGGGGATGGGGCTTGACTCCTACCTGCATGGTCTCCTTACAAGTAGAGAGACAGCAGGGACGTGCACACTGACCAGTGGCCACGTGGGACACAGGGAGAAGGCCGCCTTCTGCGGGCCTGTGGGGGGTGCTCAGGAGAACCAAACCTGCCGTCTTGATCTTGCACTTTCAGCCTCCAGAATGGTGGGAAATAAATGTGTGTTCTTAAAGCCACTCAGTCGGCAGCGTTTTGTCGTGGCAACTCCAGCTGCCAAACACAGGTGCACACCAAGCTGGCGCTGGGCCGCTGAGGGCAGACGTTCCAGCACGTTTTGCGGAACTATTTGGTTGAGAACCTCATCCCGACATGTGCTCCTGACAGTGGGAGATTTGCTGTACAAAACTCTTTGGAACTGTGATAGAGTCATCTAGAGAGATACAAATTATAAATCAGAACAATATTTTGAGAAAAAAAGCCCATGGGTCAGCAGAGGAGGAGGGAGGCCAGGAAGTGCTGTGGGCATCTGTAGAAAACACTCTCAGGCTGCTCACTGCTGCCAGCGTGTCAAGAGGTTTACCACTTAATTGTTCCCCGGCTGCCCTAACTTGAGTATAAAATCTTTATGAGGCACTTGGTGAGCACATAAGGATTTGAGGTGCCTGAGTGAAAAAAGAGCCTGATGGTGAAACGTTGAGTGAAGGCTGGAATTGCCCTAGAGTCTCGGCAAGAAGGGGGGCCTTGAATGATCGTGTTAAGTGTGTGACATGAGTTATCTCTCCGTCTTCCAGAAAAGCCCTACGAGGGGGCAGTTTCATAATCACCTTTGCACAGAGACGGAAATAGGTTAAGAAACTTGCTCAAGTGCTAAGAATTGTGATTCAGAGTGTCTTTGTCTTAAATACCATATAATTGGCTATTATCTTCTTCGTTAATTGCCATAGTATATACTTTTCTACATACACACACACACATAAACAGTAGGACCTCTGCGAGCTGACCACCTTAAGTGACTGGTCAGCATACAGAAATGGTCAACATAAGGAACTAGGCCTATTGTGCTCATACATAGACGAGGTGCGTGCCTGGTCTATGCAAATCGGGTCAACTGAGAGAGATGGCCAGTGTCGGGAGTGGTCAGCTATGAAAGTTCTACTGTGTGTCAAACCTCCATAGTTGTTTTTCTATTTATAAACACACCTATGCTTATATATTTCAATATATATCAAATATATACTTAAATATATGTTACTTGTGGGTATACACACACAGCTTCTCTGTTTTCTACTGGCTACCTTTTCTACACATGCTGCGTGTACTGTATAGGGGAGAGCTCTGTGTGGGCAGATGTCTTCGGCAGGTTTGCTGACCGTTGCATCCAAAATGCACGGATAGTGCTGGGGACAGGCCATCAGCGGCTACCTGTGGAGTAGCCGAATGCTGGAGTTTGTTAGCTTTTTTTTTTTTTTTTTTTTGAGACGGAGCCTCAAGCTATCCCCCTGGGTAGAGTGCCATAGCATCACAGCTCATAGCAACTTCCAACTCCTGGGCTCAAGCGAGTCTCCTGCCTCTGCCTCCCAAGTAGCTGGGATCACAGGCGCCCGCCA